>JAODAL010020317.1:0-69749 GCA_025379985.1 Phyllomedusa bahiana | reverse complement strand
CATAAGGCCAAAACTAGCTACTCACAAGTTAATGATGCACTCAGCCATTAGCATTATCATGGCTAATCCCTATCTTTGCTCAACATGTTAGAAACATTCTCTCCATCAGTTCCTCTGTGACCTCCAGACTCTGCTTTTCAAAGAAGCACTACTGCCTACTATGAAGAGTATCTCCTTATGAACATGTTGCTGTCTTAATCAGCTCTATCCAGGTCTGCACTGTGTCTCCTGGCCATTCAGTACACAAGTGACTCCTCAACCTCCAGTGCTAATGCCACTTCTGTATAGGGGCAAGCCAGATCCTTGACATCCTACAAAGACCCCATAGCTTGAAACAGCTGTCTGCAGATAAGTGACTCTTCCTTCTACTTGACTTAAGACTATAGTCATGGTTCAAGGCTCTGTAATGAGTTTGACTAAAAGAGAAGTTACCTTCTTTAGATTGTATTTACAAATCCCATTTTCTTAGGCTAGCATTGCAAAGCTTGTAAGTCCCCTTACACTGGTGCTCTCCTTAAGGAGGAAATCTGTCCTCCTAGAGTTACGTCAAAGCCTTCTTACTCAGCCAGCTAGAACCCTGCTCTGTACTGACAAGGGCAAACAGCTGTCTAAATATTGATGACTCTTTCATATGGTAGTGTTGGGCTTGGTTTCAATTCCTTTCCTCTTTATGATCAGATTGATAAAGAGAACTACCTTAAGGCATTTCACACGCTTAAATTGCACGAAATACCCCGCAATTACCTTGGGGACGGGCAGGGCGGGCGGGGATTAGCGGGGCAGCATTTCCCGCCCATGACTGAATTGCCAGCGGCGGTATCCCCATAACACATGTCAATTATCTCCCCCCGGCAAATTCGCCGGTGGGAGAGAGACGAATCCATTTTTCTCTATAAAGGTGAATTCCGTAATAAAGGGGGCCTTTTTCCCCCGAAATTGGCGCACTTCGGCCTAATACGGACCAAATACCCCCCTTTTTAACCGTGGAACATGCCTTAACTTTGGCCAAAAAAAAAAAGGGGTTTTTTCATTTTTTGGATAATACCTTCTTAAAACTTCTTTCAAGAAGCTGATCAGAAAACATGGAACCTTTGTTGGGATCTCCATTGATCAGCTGTAATCTCTGGGGAAAACTAGCAATAAGTGTTTAATTTACCTGTAGCCCTGCAAGAAGAAAAATAAATCATAACAGAGTGGTCTTCAATCAATGTTGTTTTTGTGTGTAATGCAGGACTGGAAACATCTTCAGGAGTAAGAGATGCTTTATGCAATGCTCTACACTGGCCAACAAATGAAGATGGATCTATATTTACTCTGAATTCCCCAACAGGGCATATGGAAAAAAAATCTTAACTGGAGAATCCCTGTAAGAGTTCACAATGTGATTTCGTAAATTGTTGGAAGCCCTTGGGATATCGCTCTAAATTTCACTTTTTATACCAATAAAAAAAATACTGGTAGCACTGTTATCAAAATATATTGTGAATTCATTCTATGAATGGTTTAAACCTACTCAGTGGGGTTCTGGGGAAGATTTAGCAAAACTAGGCAAAGGAGAAGTGGAGCAGTAACCTATAGTAATCAATTATCTTCCACCTGTCAGCTGGAGAATGAAACCAGTTGCCATAGCCCAGCAACAGAGCTTCTTAACCCTCTAGGTGAAAAGTACAAGTCAGAATCTAAAAGATACCATTTTTACAGGGAAGGATATGTGCTGTGAAATGGAACAAAGATTTCCTATTTTGCCCGTTTATGTCAGCATTAACTTTTTAAATCGAGTTTTTATCAAAGTGATATCATTCACCTTTCAGGTGATATATTACAGACATTTCAGATTTTGGTTTGTATTGATCATATTTCTTTCATGTCACGGTGGGGGGGGGGGGGGGTGGGGGGTGTGTGTGTGTGTGGGGGGGGGTGAAAGTGTGCCAGACAGAACATAAAATACAGAACTGAGTGTAATGATAAAACAAAGTGAGCAGTGAAACAACGCAAAGTTTGGTGTTTGAGTCAGGGATAAAAATCAGGCATAGACTCAAGTTTCCTTGTTTGTAAGAAAAAACAAATGCAAAACACATAAGGTTATATCTATAGAGGGTGAAAGCTTGCCACTTAAGGCATTAATAATTCGTTACTAGTGCAAAACTACTACTAGTTATTTCGCTTATGTTATATTTTAATGAGGACCAGGACAGACTTTTTCAGACGGCGGTTGATAACCAAATTAGGTGTAAACTTTTTTCTTATTTTATTTGGAAAATGACGAAAGGGGGATGATTTTTAATCCTTTTTTAAATTTTTTTTACACTTTAAAACTTTTTTGTTTTTTACTTTAGCGCGCTTCACCACTTGGCCAGAAGTGGGGAAATTGAAAACACGGCAGAGATGGAAGCCTTCACAAGGCTTTCCAGGAGCTGTCCATAGTTCAAGTTATCGGGAGTCCGAAAATTCCCGTGTTAGTCTCGATTGGCACAGTGCCGATGGCCATCTAAGGGGGTTAAACCGAGCGGAGTGGGCAAGCAGCGTCCCCCCTCCCTGAACCGCCAGATGTTAGATGTGCATTTATTCCACGCTGACGGGGTACCCAGGCGGCCGTGTAGCGGATCACGGCTTACAGGCACTGATGTACGTACTCATATAATCGAGTAAGGGTTAATTAGACGTTAGGTCTTCATCCTGTACAAGGAAAAGTCTTATGTTCACTTAAATATTTATTGAAGAGCTACGTCCCTAACTATCCAAAAATATTGACGATTTCCTGACCTTGGACCTGCGAGCTGGAGACACCAGTTTTTGGCCTCTATGACAGGTCCCAATTTTTTTAAATCTGGCATGTTGTCACTTTAATGTGAGAATAACTTTTTGGACACTTTAAACCATTTTTAAACTTCAAAATGGTCTGCATGTAAGACAGATAGTTATAGTCACTCAAAATAAATATTAGAACTAGCACAACCAAAATGTCTCCGAGTAGCAGGCGACGAGCATTTTTTTTTAAATTGACTTTTTTTTTATGACACTTAAGGGCTATAATTTAGTAGTAATTTCCACATTTTCATAAAATTAGCAATATACATTTTTTTAGAAAACCATGTCCAGATCTAAACATGATTTTGATTGGTCCTGTAGTTTTGGATGAGCCCCCAGAAATGACTTCATCTAAGACAAACTACAACCCATTAAAGAATTCAAAACAGCATTTAGAAGTTTTTATTAAACCTTAGGTTTCATAAGGAATTAAAGCAAAAGTGTAGGTGAAATTTTCAAAATTCCCTATTTTATGATGCAGATTTATCAATTTTTATATTCATATTCACAAGAATACAGTAGATGTATTCGAGGGAAATTCAACATAATAGTTGATTCCCCAAGTCTGCTGTTTTCCCCCTACCCATATGTGGCCCTCTAGTGCACTATTTGTGCACCAACCACAAGCACCATAATAGGAGAGCCCTACCGATACTCTGGTGTCTCATATTCATTACAATTATTTAGGCGCCATTTCAAAAGTTTTCGATCGACACCCTAGTAGAGCGGTGCTAAAACATAATTAATATGCCATAAAAGACCCCATAGTAGGAAATTACAACGCCTAAGGAATATATCCAGGGAGTGTAGTGAGCTAAAATCAACCCCACTGTGTTTTTCACAGATATTTTTTTTAGCATTTAGCTGTGTAAAATGAATTTAGTTTTTTTTCCCAAACAATCTGCAATTTTAGCTTAAATGTTATAATAATTTTACAAGGAATCCTGGAACAAAATAGCCACTGAAACATCCTTGTTATACACAATTTTCTTCCAAGTTTGGTAATAAACATACATGTGGGGCGGTGTAAACTTGACTGTTTTGGGTGCATGGGCGTATAAGGGATTGTTGTTTGTGGCTTTTGAAACATGAGATATTTGGGTGTGGGCCAAATTTGCATTTGCAAATCCCCCAAAGTACCAGAACAGGTAAGCCTTCTCAGAATTTTGCACCTATTTTTGATTCAACACCCACACAGGGATCTCATCTAGTTGTTACTGTGCATTTCGGGCGCCACAGGTGTTCCACAGTCTGTGAGAGTTTTAGTCATTGTCTGTGACAATGGGGTTGAAAAATTCAGTTTCCGTCATTGTTTTTTTTAGCCTTCATTCTTACAGTGTTCCGCTGTACAGGACAAATGAAAGGATAACTTATACTATTGGGGCGGTCCAATTGAGTGCGGATGATGTAACATTTTTATTTATGTTTTTTTTAAAGTTTAGATGACTGTTACACACGACGGGAAATAGTTCCTATAATAAATTGCATTTCTATGAAGTCCTATTCTGACAGCCATAACTTTATTCATTTTCTGTATACAGCAGCTGATTATAGGGCTTGTTTTATTGTTGGATGAGTTGATGTTTTTTATAAGTAAACCAATATAGGGGGTGCATACAGACTGCTTTGACTCACATTTTTCTAATGGTTTTTGTGAGGATTTTGAAGAACAAAATAGCGCAAGCATTCCTGGTATGTGTTTTTTATTATTTTAATTTTTTTACAAACGATCACCTAGTGCATTATAATTACATGATAAACGCTGTTTACTCAGCTATGTCAATAATGAATTAACAGCGCGATACAAAATGTTTCGATTTCTTTGTGTGTGATTGTACTGCTTTTAACACATAAAAACAACTTTTTATCAAAAAGGAAAGACACGTTTTTTTCCATCGCTCGCAGTCTTGAGAGCCATAACTTTTGTTATTTTTATCTGTGGGGTATGGAGCAGTGTAGAGTGTCTTGTTTATTGCAGGATGACAGTTTATGTTTTTATTGGCAAATCATTTTTTTGGGGGACAATGACTTTTTGATACAGTTTCAATCCGATTTTTTGAAAGGCAGGTGAAGAAAATATTGCAAATCCTAGAAGTGATTTTTTATTTTTTAACAGCGCTCCGACCATGCAGTATCCATTACGAATTTAGTTTAATTCGCTTTGGAGCCGATACAATTACAAATGAAATATGTTTTGTATGTAACTCCTTATTTTATTCTTAATTATTAGTGTTTTCCATACAGTTTCTAAATCTCACTGATCAGTAGACAAAGGCTGAAACTCTATACCGCATTTCTCAGTATATAAATTTATAGTTTCCATATTATGGTTCTCCTCAGCTTGTATCCAATGAAACTGCTGATTTTCCAGATCTGTATCACGTCACAATTCCCCAGGTTCATTCTTGATTTAGCCCTGAAGCTTGAAAATTCACATCAGCGTGTGCTTACAGTTTACTCCCCCTCTTTCAAGCATAACGGACGTCAGATACGGATGGCTCTCCAAAATATATGAAAGAAATAATATATTTATTGTTAATAAACAAGATGATGCGCAGATTCTATATAACCAGTGAGTATTTGTTGAAACAGTTGATGACCTATAAAATAAATAGACGCCTGGTTTTATTTTATAATGCATCTCTAGGTCCATCAGAAGTATTATTGAAATCCAGACTCAACTAACTTTGCTATGAATTTATTTACATTCCTCGAGGCTTATATCATTACAATAGCTGCAAACATAAAATATATAACAAAATATACCTTACATTACCCCTTTTGAGAGTGAGTTAGAATGTGTAGATAGGAAAAACGGTGTTCGCTGTACAGCAGTGTTTCTCAACTCCAGTCCTCAAGACTCACCAACAGCTCTAAGTATATCAGATTTCCTCAGTAGATGCACAGGTTGATATAATTAATGGTCAGTGCAAGTTCTTGTGGGAAGATCCTGAAAACATATCTTTTGGTGGGTCTTGAGGACTGGAGTAGAAGGTCCACACGTGCCGGTACAGGGTAACTTTACTATGGGGGTCGGATACAATGCATGACTATAACGATTTTATGTATGTTTTTAATGTTTTATTACTTTACACAATAGAAATAAGGTCTAGAAAAAAATTGTGTATTCTATTTGTCCTATTGGACAGTGCCATACCATATATCGCTAAACATTACCCTCTTTATTCGAGATGTGAGTTTAGTGAATGTGAAAGATAGAGGTGAAAAACCTGTCAGTTGTTCAGATAGAAGATGCTTTCTTCAACCTCATGCAAAGCACCGAGGTTTGTTCTTCTCCAAGGTTCCTTGGCTTCGCCCCAGGTTCCTCCCTGGCTTCACCACACCCTTTTCTTATATACCTTTTTTGGATGGGTGTGACTCTATATTGGCTGATGCAATGTACTTATTTAGAAAGAGTGCTAAAAATATCAATTCTAGTCGCAACCAGCTCTGACCAACCTTCATGTTACCCAAAATACTAATGCAAGCAACTTTATTTAAATTATGAATGCATGTGTGTAAATGGCTGTATTAACTCTGTGTATGCCTGATAAAATGAGATTAACTGTTGTACATTATAACAGTGTACATTTTAAACCTTCACTGCAAACTAAACTCAAACTCTAAATCTAAAATATAACCTTTAATTGATTCCTATAAAAGAATACACATAAAAACATTATAGGGGCACAAAGTCCACTTCCTAATAGTATATGGAAGGAAGGATGGCAAATCGTGGGGCGGCGCTGATATGCGCTGTTTGTGTTCCGGGCGGCCTGCCCGAACATCTTGAGCCCTTGTGAGCACGGCAGCCTAATCGACAGAGCATAATTGCGCATGACTCGGAAGTAGCAGTCCAGTGTTCTATGACATCGCTGAAGCTCACGCAGCGTAGTACAATGACGGTGTTCGGGCACTCTGTCGCATTTGGGGCTCATTTGAGTATGGTAAACCTTTTCTTTATAAGGAGACGCATTGTCAGTGGTTATCATCAGTGTATCTAGCAGCATCATTGTTGCAAGCTTCTCTTTTCCCTCCATCGTGACTTCTTTTTGTCTACACTCACCCGGCCACTATAATAGGTACACACCATGCTAGTAACTGGGTTGGACCCCCTTTTTGCCTTCAGAACTTGCCCTCAATTCTTTCAGTGGCATAGATTCCACAAGGTGTTGCAACGATGCCAATTGGTACCAAGGGGCCCAAAGAGTGCCAAGAAAATCATTCCCCACAGCCATGTACACCACCACCACCAGCCTGAACCGTAAGATACAAGGCAGATGGATTCATGCCTTTCATGGGTGACGCCAAAATTTCTGACCCTCCGATCCGAATGGTCGCAGCAGAAATTCGTAGACTCTCAGACCAGGCAAAGCGCGGATTTTTTTTTGTCCAATCTTCCTATCTGTCCCAATTTCGATGACTTTGGGCAAGTTGGAGGCCTTCATTTCGCAGGTGCTTAGCTGAAAGGAGTGGGCACCCGGTGTGAGTCTTCTGCTGCTGTATAGCCCATCTGCCTCAAAGTTTCGCCGTACTTTGCGTTCAGAGATGCTTTTCTGCCTACTTGGTTGTAACGGGTGGCTATTTTATGTCAACGTGTTTCCTTTCTATCAGCTCGAACCGCTTCTGCCGCATTACTCCTTTGACCTCGGCAATCAACAAGGCATTTCTGCTCCACAGACAGCCGCTCACTGGATGTTTTTCTTTTTCGTGGAGGAAGGGGACCATTCACTGTAAACCCTCAGAGATGGTTTGTGTGTTAAAATCCCAGTAGATCACAGTTTCTGAAATACTCAGACCAGCCCTTCTGCACCAACACCAGCCTACGTAGCAAAGCACTCAAATCACCTTTCTTCCCATACTGATGCTCGGTTGAACTGCAGGCGAGATTGTCTTGACCATGTCTACATGCCTAAATGCTCACTGAGTTGCCGCCATGTATTGGCTGATTAGAAATTAAAGGTGTTAACGAGCAGTGGACAGATGTGGTACCTTAATAAAGTTGCCGTAGTGTAATATTCCCCACACCCTGCAACCTGTGGTACATTTGGCAGGGGAAACGCATCCGGAAAACAGGAGATAATGTGACAATCAGATGTACGATCGTAATACAAATAGTTTTTTAAACTTATGGTGTGACCTCATCTGATAGTTTGTTATCGGTTGATTTGTGATGGAAAGACAGATAAAGGCTGTATGCATTACTTTTAACTCATTTTGTACCTCATCCGATTACTATTATTGAGGTTGACTTATGAAATTTGAGTTGATATAGGATGGCTATTATGTTGAGATTATGACCCTGTTGATACATAACCCATGATACATAAACCTGTTTGTTAATTTGTAGAGATAATTTAACATAATTTATTTAATATCTGAGATAAATAAAGGATTCGCACAGGATCTAAATAGGAAGCTTCAGTAGGTTGGGTCTGAACCATTTTTGGGATGATTACCCTTGCCAGTTGCAGTATTAGTGTAGGGTTTGTTAGGGACACCATAATTGCTGTCTTCTTCCATATACTACTGGTATTGCTGGACTTTGGCCGCCTATAAATGTTTTTAAGACAGCAATTAGGATAAAGTTAGGATCTCTAGCGCAATATAACATTAATATCAATAAGATTAAAAAATCTCTATAAGAGCAAACAATGTCACACTAAAACATATAATCCAAAAGTTGCACATAACGAACTTGTAGGTGAATGGTATTGGAACAACGGCATCACTGTCCTAATTACAATCCTAACATTATCAACCATAAGGTCCCCTACCTAGACTAAAATAGGGCACCCGCCACCAATATTAACAATCATAGAACTTATGATGGTGCTGTCACAATCGCAGAAGAATAAATTATGCGGGTCAAAAGAAGAGGATAAAATAAACACACATTAACAGATAAAAAAAAATAGACAATATACAAACAAGTAAGAGCGACCCTGACAGGAACCTACCCTAACTATGCAAAGCCCCTATTATAACCTAGTATGGTGACTTACAATACAAAATCTCATTAACAATAACATGTCCCAAGACATTTTCTACCTTACGAGATGGGGCGTGTCATCAGGGGACGCGGGGGAAAATAGCCAGTAGACTGAGAATAAAGCTCGTTATTCCAGTTATAAGATGGGCCAAAGAACCCCGACAGCTAGTAGCCTTATGAGCGTCCGATATCACGGAGGGCATCATTTAGGGACTTCATTGATGTATTGAATGTGAAATTGGTCTCAGATTTACATTTGAGATACAAACATCTGAGATAGCTTTCTTGGATTTGAAAATCTGTAGAGACAATATGGGTTTTATCCAAACACGAACTCATAGAAAGGAAACATCAACTAACAGTGTACTAAGATGAGAGTCTTATCACCCCAGTGATCTCAAGAGAGGACTACCTAAAGGCCAGTACCGTAGGATCCATAGAAACTGCTCAAAGATAGAAGACTTTCATATGCAAGCGGTTGATTTACGGGATAGGTTTCTTGAGAGAGGGTACCCTCTACCAACTTTACAGACAGCATTTAAGAATGCTTTGAGTAAGGATAGAAATGCCTTATTGAACCCAAATAATCCTCAGAAAAATGATTCAACTAATTTTCGAATCATAGGTAACTTTGATAATCAAAACAACGAGGTCATAAAAATTTTACAAAAACACTAGGGCATTTTGAGAACAGATTCAGACTTGTCAGAGTGTTTGTCCCCAAGACCTCAAATTACATATAGGAGAGGAAGGTCCCTGAGGGACAGACTGGTTCACAGCCATTATTGACCCTTAAAGACCGAGAGGGAGACTTGGATGGTATCGTAATGTTCGCCCCTGTGGTATGAGTATAAGTGTGGAACCTGTATTTTTTGCAAATTTGTTGATCAGACAAAGTGTTTTGAAAGTAGTGTGACAGGAAAGTCTTTCAAAATAAGAAACTTTAGGAATTGTCGAACTCAGGGGGTAGTGTACTTTTGCAACTGTAGCTGCAAAAACCAATATGTAGGTAATACCTTGAGACCGATAAAGGTTCGTATTGGAGAACATCTGGGAGACATAAGACATAGGAGAGAAACCACCATTTCTAGACATGTCTGGCAGGAGCACGGAGGAGACACTACCGGTATTGTATTTCTTTGTATTGAAAAAATAGAAACAACTTCCAGGAAAGGAAACATTGATGACAAATTATTGCATAAGGAGACTGAGTGGATATATTGACTCAAATCTTTGCAAGAAAAATTATATTAACAAAATGGAGTGTGCAAAATAGTTACCGAAAATTAAACAGAAGACCTTTACAGTTGACAGTTTTTAAAAGACTCATATTAGCAAACAAACTCCATACAGGAATGATCAATTGGGCAAATCCAATAATAGCCTCCTATGTATCAAAGATTGGGCCAACGAAGAAGGGACCACTAGCCCCTCAATATCTCCCTAGAGATGTTTGCACCACAATAACAAGTGTGAGCGCGCTCGATCGCCCTGAAAAGGGCGACCCCCACAAAGATGCTTGACTACCTATACCTTACACGTCCCAACATGTTTCGACCGCAACCTTGTCTCTTCACGGGGCCCCGAATAAGTGCCTATAATAGTACTCGCGAATTCTGTGAATAGGATGTCGAAATAAAAGAAAAATAAACCCCAACAAGCACATATATAATGCATATAGTTGCTATATGTACATAGTTCAAAATGTAAGGGGAGAGTATACATCCAATACTAGCAATAGGAATGACAAAAAATTGCTAAATGTATGGCCATCATTTAGAAAAAAAGTTTACAAATAATGCAATAAACAGGGATACATGTACTCACGCCAGTGGAAATTCATGAAAAACCTATGTGATGAACGAAAGCCGAGCGTGGGAGCGGCTCCTGGTGTCACCTTGGTAACGGGGCTATTGATATGCCCAGCCGAGTTAACAATCAAGTTGTTTGAAGTCGTTAATAGGCCAGAATCACGGCCTTTCCTCGGTCCTTCCATAAAGTCATGTGACAACTCGTCACACTGCCGGGGTTGTGACGACTTTCCGCCCAAACCGCGGGCGCTGGACCGGACGTAATTTCGCGCCCTTGAAAACGGCAGGTAATAGAGATGAAAAATGTCGCACATTTACTGACAGAAGATCTCTAATAAAGAACGCAGTGTAATGCGCCATGATGGTTTCTTCCTGCCCTGAGTAGGTAGAGAGCTGATGACCGCTTCCGCCCTCGAGTGTGGATGCTGTAGGTAGATGCCCAGCACCGCCCCTATAGTGTAGCAGTGCATGGTTTACTACGACCCATTATTGGGCGGGCATATCCCTATAAATCTAGGTTTATGCCATCTACAGCATTGACTGATGCGCCTATATATATGGTATGGTCCTTGTTTGGCAATGTCCCAAACATACATTTGACAAATAGACCTAGAAAGAATGTATAAAATGCATAGAAACAGCAGAAAAACAGATGAATAAAAAGAGTACATGACAGTATCCTGAAAATAGGATAACATGATGTTAAGCTGAATATTTAAAAAGTACCGTACAAATACAACTTGTTATCAAATCACAGCAAAATGTATGCATATTTTTACAAATAACAGCTGAAGTTATCAGCGTTCATTAAGTCCTGCTGGATGTGTTGTTCCGGGAGCGTATAGGATCCAAAAGGTTTCAACGTCTAAGAAGATCTAAATTCAGATTTAGCCATTCCTGGACGTTTAGGGGTACAAATCTATCCGCCATTATTATTGAGGTCCTTAAAGGAACCTCATGCATTTTCCAAACATGTTTTGATAGTTGGGGTATCTCTTTTCCGAGCGAATATCACTCAGATGTTCACCGAATCCGTTCTTCTTCAGGTCACGAGTGGTTTTACCTACATACTCTATCCGCAGACAAATTTAATGCGATAGACTACGCCCACTTGAAGCGGCAGTTAATAAAATGTCTAATGGAAAATAATTTATCCTGTCTCAGAGTTCAAAAAGGAGTATTTCCTAATCGCATTATATGTGTCTGCGGACTAGAGTAATGAGGTACGAAGACCACTCGGGAACTGAGAAGAAGGTTCGGTGAACAATCTGAGTGATTATTCGCAGGAAAAGAGATAGCCCCACTATCAAAACATGTTTGGAAAATGCATGGAGGTTCCTTTAAGGCCCTCAAAATAATTGGGGATATGATTTGTATACCCCCAAACGACAGGAAAGGCAATGCTGAATTTAGAAGATCAACTTAGACGTGAAACCTTTTGGATCTATACGTTCTAGTGGCGCGCAACACATCCAGCAGGACTTAATGAACAGCTGAACTTTAGCTGTTATTTGTAAAATATGCATACATTTTGCTGTGATTTGATAACAAGTTGTATTTGTACAGTACTTTTTAAATATTCAGCTTAACATCAAGGTTATCTCACTAATTTCAGGATACTGGGTCATGTACTCTTTTATATTCAACTTCTTATTCTGCTGTTACTATTCGTTTTTTACATTCTTTCTAGGTCCTATTTGTTTCAAAATTATGTTTGACATTGCCAAACAAGACCACACATATATTAGGCTGACATAGTCCGCTAGTTCTGTAGATGGCATAACGCGAGAGATTAATAGGGATATCCCGCCCAAAATGGGCGTAGTAAACCAAGCCCCTTACACTATTAGGGCGGTGCTGGCATCTACCTACAGAGCACTGGCGCCGCACATGAGAGGGCGGAAGCGGTTATCATGCTTCTACACTCACTCAGGGCGGAAACCTATGGAGCATTAACACTGCGTTCATTATTAGAGATCTTTGTCAGTAATAGTGCGACATTCATCTCTATTACCTGCCGTTAAGGGCGGAAGTGACGTCCGGGACTCCCCTGCCGCGTTGGGCAGAAGAGTCGTCACTACCGATGTAACGAGTTGTCACCATGTACTAGAATTGGAAGAACCGGAAAGGCCGTGATTCTGGGCTATTTAAATGACTTCAACAACATATTGTTAACTGGTGGGCATATCATAGCCCTTCCAGATGACACCAGGACCGTACTCTCGGTTGTTCAATCACAAGGTATTTTCTGCAATTGATCCCACTGGGTGGAGTACTGTATCCTGGTTTTATGCATTATTTGTGTAAACTTTTTTTCTAAATAAATGGTCCAAAACTTGTAGCATTCCATTCTATTGCTTTATTTGTTGTAATAGAACCCTTAGCATTTTGAACTAATGTACATATATGATATATATGCATTATATATGTCTGCTTGCTTGGGGTTTATTTTCTTTATTATCTCCATCTAATCACAGAATTTTGTATATAGCAATTTATTGGTCCCCAGAAAGACTCAATGTGGTCGAAATATGTTGGGACGTGTTAGACTCGGTGATTTATTGGTAAGGTAGGGATAGTCAACGCATCTTAGTGGGTCGCCCTTTTTTCAGGCGAGTGCTCCACCTTGTTATTGTGTGCAACATTCTAGGGAGATATTGGGCGGAGGGCAAGTGTGGTCCCTTCTTCCGTTGGCACCCCGATCTTTGATACATAGGAGCTAATTATTGAATTGCCCATTGTATTCCTTTGATGAGTGTTGTTTTTGCTAAATATGAGAGTCTTATTAACTGTCAAGTAAAGGTATATTGTTATTAATTTTCGTAACTTTTTTGCACACTCCATTTTGTATAATAATAATTTTTCTGTTGGTTGATGGAGTATTACCTGACCTACTGTTCTCTGTCAGGATTAAGTTGTTTTTCAAATCTTTGCAACTAGAAGGTCTAAATGAGAATTTATATTTCGGTTGCTTTATATGATCACTGCACCTATGGACTCAGGTATAATCTATACCATTCTTTTGGTTATGAATCTTTGACAGAGTGTCATAAACCCTTATTTATATCAGTATTTATTTTTTCTTATTTTATTTAGTGTTTATCTATTGACCCAATTGACCAGTCTATACCTTAAGAAGGGTTTTTTATTGATCTTAGTGTATGACATGAAACTGATATTACACATGGCATTGGCCGTAGTAAATTTACTTAATGCGTAGCTTTTGTACTCCAACTTACTGTATATAGATTTGTGATTTCATCAGTTGCCACGGAGATAAATGTGATGCCATTATGACTAGCCTGAACTAAGATGGAATTATGTGTGACCGGAATAAGCAGTCCGGTCTCTATGGTACCGCATAGAAGCATGTGCTGTGCCCTGGTGGGCCTGCCGAATATGTTGGCTCTCTTGAACACGGCAGCCTGAATTGAGGCGGAATTGCGCATGACCGGAAGAAGAAGTCGGGTTTCTATGACATCGCAAATCCGCGTGGAACTCACCAGGGCGGCAGTACACCGTTGGGTACCAGGGCATTTTGGCTCACTGGAGTATGGTAAACCTCCTCTATATAAGATTCATCGGTTGCCATGGAGATAAATATGATTCATTTATAACTAGCCCGAACTGAGGCAGAATTATATACGTCCGGAAGAAGCGGTCCAGTCTCAATGGCACCGCATGGAAATCTGCACATGCGCTGTGTTCTGGCGGGCCTGCCGAACATCTTGACTCCTTTGAGCACGGCAGCCTGAATCGAAGCATAATTGCGCATGACCGGAAGGAGCAGTCTGGTTTCTATGGCATCGCGTGAAGCTCGCGCAGGCGCAGTACACCGGCGGGCACGCTGAGCATTTTAGCTCATTTGAGAGTGGTAAACCTCTTCTATATAAGATGAGGCATTGTCAGTAACTGTGGTTATCATCAGTGTATCTAGCAGCATCATTGTTGCTGCTTCTTTTCTCCATCGGGACTTTTCTATATTCCCCTCATGAACCGTGGTACATTTGGCAGGGGGAAACGCATCGGGAAAACAGGAGATAATGTGAAAATCATATTAAGATCGTATACAAATATTTTAACTTATGGTGTACCTCATCTGATTGTGGTTATCGGTTGATTTGATGTGAAAGTCAGATGAAGGCTGTATGCAATTACTTTAACTCATATTGTACCTCATCTGATTACTATTATTGGTTGACTTATGAGTATTTGTTGATATAGGATGGCTATTTATGTTGAGATTTGGCCTGTTGATACATATCCCATGGATACATATCCTGTTTGTTAATTAGTAGAGATAGATTTAACATAATTTATTTATATCTGAATAAATAAAGGGATTCAACAGGATCTGAATAGGGCGAGCCTTCAGAGGTGGGGCCGACCCTTTCGGGACGATTACCCTGCCTGTTGCAGGTTTAGTGTAGGGTTTGTAAGGGACAGCCATAATTGCCATCTTCTTCATATACTATTAGCGGTGACTTTGCTGCCTATAAATTTTTTTTCTGTGTATTCTGTTATAGGAATCAATTACAGGTTATATTTAGCTTTAGAGTTTGAGTGTAGTTTGCAGTGATTGTTTTCTTGTCCAAACTCTCGATAGTCAACTTAGAGTGTTCAGTGATTTCTACAGATTAAACCTTATCACATTATATGTAACAGTATGGTTATTCATGCAACCAAACTATTCATATCTTTCATTGTCATTATTAAACTTTTAGTGAGACATATAGCCATGATCAATGCTGGAGGTACCCTTTATTTTTTTTTACATTTACTATTAGTATTTTAGTAACAAAAATGTAAATGTTGTTGTTATTTCTGAATTTTAACATCTAAAGCAATGAATTATACTTTACTATTACTGTTTATATCACTTGTTAACGGCAAGAAATTAATGAGGCCCCCAGACAGTAATTTCATTATTGCTAATTAACTGAACATTAATGATGGAGTTAAGTAACTTAAGTTACTCAAAGGGGTAATTACAGCAAGTGCTGCTGGAAGGCCAATTACTGTAAAGTATGCAGTTTTCAAAATGCATGTTATTAAAAAGCAAGTTGAAGGTGTAAAAAAAGGCCTATGTTAGGTAAAGCATACCTATGTTTTAACCCTTTCCTGACACAGAACGTAGTGATACATTCTGGTGCCGAAAAGTTTCCATTTAGTGGGATCATTGTCCTGCTGGAAGGTGACCCTATGCACCAGATTTCAGTCTTTTGCAGCCTCTAACAGGTTTTCTTCTTGGATTGCCCTGTACTTGCCCTGCTCCATCCATCTTCCCATCAACTCTGACCAACTTCCCAGTCCCTGCTGAAGCAAAACATCCTCACAGCATGATGTCGCCACCACCAGGCTTCACAGTAAGGATGGTGTGTTCAGGGTGATGTGCATTATCGACTTTCCTCCACACAATGAACCTCATTTATGAAAACTATCTATGCATGAGATTGTCTTTATTGACCATAGCAACCAATCAGAACTCAGCTTTCATTTCTTTTACTGCTCTGGAAAAATGAAAGCCGTGCTCTGAATGATTGCTATGGGCAACAAGAACAGTCTTAGGCTTAGACAGTTTTCATAAATGAGGCCCATAGAATTTTGGTCTGATCTGACCAGAGCCCCTTCTTCAACATGCTTGCTGTGTCCCTTTCATAGGTTTTTGCAAACTGCAAATATAACTGCAAATATAACTTCTTTCAAAAAGGTCTCTCTTTTCTCACTCTTTCATAAAGGCCATTAGATTTGTGGCGTACACAATTAATAGTTGTCCTGTGGACAGATTCTTCCATTTTAGCTGTGGATCTCTGCAGCTCCTCCAGAGTGACCCTGGGCCTCTTGGCTGCTTCTTTAATTAGTGCTCTCCTTGTCTGGGCTGTCAGTTTAGGTGGGCGGTCATATTTTGGTAGGTTAGTAATTGTGCTGTACTCCTTCCATTTACAGATGATGGTTTGAATAGTGCTCCGTGAGATGTTCAAAGCATGGGCTATTTTTTCCCGGAAAGCTGTGATTTTTTTTTTTTTTTTTACAGGTTTACATTTTGAACTACGACAGATTACCTGCATTGCACATATTTCTTTAATAAAATGGTTAACGAGGGCTGGTGTTGGAGAGTGTTTATTTGAGTAAACTGTTTTTTTCTGCTTCTGTGTGTTTTTCTTTCATTTTATTTCAGTGATAGTAATAGAGGCGTCTCACAGATGTCTCTCCATTACTATTGCACAGACTTGGTGTCAGCCAGTGTTGGTTTTCATCACCGAAAGGCTGACACTAACCCCTTGTCACTATTACCCCAGCACCAAATTCACCAGGAGTACTGGGAAGAGCCGGGTAACTGTCAGAAGTAGAACCTCTAATGTGACGGTCTGCTTCGGAGGTGGCTGCGGGCTGGTATTTTCATAATGGGAAGAGATCAGTATCGAGCGATAGTAATGAAGAGGCATCTGTCAGATCTTCCATTACTAACACTGGAATAAAATGGTAAAGAAAAAAAAGATCACACAAACAAAATTAAAAAAAAGAACTATTTATTTAAATAAACTCTCCTTGACACCAGCCCTCGCTGACTATTTTAGTTTAGAAATAGATACAACACTGGTCTGACATAGTCTAACGAATCCAGTAGTATTAGTAGTAACTCCATCCCCTGCACCTCTGAAGGTCATGGCACCACAATCTCCGAGGGCTGGTCATCTGTCTCTCTGCACGAAATTGTGTCTGTAAGCTGTAGCTGTACCTCCTCTCTCACCCCTGTGGACGAATGGCAACACAAAAAACAACCCTCACCCCACACTTTACAACCCCTTGACCATCACCTATCGTCCCATAGCCCCACTATTCCTGCTATCACCCCATAGTGAGTTTGTACAGAGGTGGGGAAAAGCTAGGGATGTGTTGGAAAAGTGAGTAGTCTAAGATGTTTGTCTAAGATGTTTGTGTAGTTAATTCTGCAGGGACCAGGCTCGGAGAAGTCGTCATGTTGATCAGGTGTGGATAGAAAAAGGGAAGGACTCTCATCAGATAAAACGGCATCTGTGAGTCACTAAATGTAACTGCACTGCAATCACTTATGTGTCTGCAGAGCTTGTGTACAACTGGTATGTACCCCCATATGGTCACAATATGGTGATAATATTGGTAATAGTGTAATGGTTTATATTCAGGATCAGTATGGTGGTATTATTCATTCACTATTATGTGGTGATATGTGGTTACGATGTGGAAGTATTATTCACTCACTATGTGATGGTGATATGTTGTCATGGTGTGGCGGTATTATTCAGTCACTATGTGGTGGTGTTATGTGATCATGGTATAGTGGTATTATTCAGTCACTATGTGCTGGTGATATGTGGTCATGGTGTGGCGGTATTATTTTATCTTTGTATAGTGGTATCATTGATAAAATCAGTATTGGTTTTGTCAGTGAAAGTATGGTGATATTTTCTCCTTGTATGTTGGTATTATGTGTTAACTGTAGAGTTATCATTTGTAGAATATAAATGATATAGACAGCTATTTGTATGAATTTCTGTATTTCTGCATATACAATACATTACTTTATATAAATACATATTCATAGACCACAGTAACATTGCTGTTCTGTTAGCGCTGGTTTGCTGGAGGGGATGGGAGATGATTCTATTAGGTGGGTTGTGGTTAGAGGCATGTCCAGTTGTGGCTTCATTTGATTGGGCGTTGTGAGAGGCATGGCCTCATGCTATGCCATGTGTTTGGGCGGGATTAGATGCGTCGCCTGATGTGTGTCTCTTTGCAATCTTTAAAATTTGGAAGGTATGCCCCACCCCTTTAACCTCTGCAGCAATGCTGGCAGCACTCATACATATATTTGTAAAGACAACCTCGGGATCTGATCTGTTCTGACTGGAACCTGCCTTGTTAAACCACTGTGTGGTCTGGGTCACCATGTTTTAGCTCAGTTTCAGGGTGTGGTCAATCTTCTTATAGCATAAGCCATTTTTATGTAGAACAGCAATTATTTTTTTCAGATACTAAGAGAGTTCTTTGTCATTAGGGGCCATGTTGAACTTCCAGTGACCAGTATGAGAGTATTATACAATTATTCTTCAAAAGAGTTTATTGTCGAGGAGCCACAAAAACATTGAATTTAAGAAAGGCTTATTTCAATCTGCTTAGAGAGGCCCTAAACCGCATTGACTGGACGAGGTTAAGATTAAAACTGAAAATGTTGGCCCTTTTTTCTCCACTGTATTTACTGTGGAAAATGACATTCCTGTTGATGGGCAGAGGGATGAGGTAAACTCCAAACTTCTTGTCTAACTCAGGAAGAATTGCAGCTTCGCCTTAAGATGACTGAAATAGACAAATCACCCCTGTGTCCTAAAGGAAATAATAACTATAGATAGGCCCCTATTTTTAAATATTTAGGATTTTTAGAGTAATAGGTTTATTCTAAAATTTTTTTTTTTTTTGGGTGATACCCAATGGGGCCCATATTCAAAAGGGTTTAAAAAACCCTGACCCGGGAAACTATAGATTTTTTTAGGTAAAATGAAGATTTTCTAAGACATGCTATAATGGAGTATCTCACTGAAAATAAATGTATAACTCTGTACCAGCATGGGCTTATGAAGGATCGTCCTATCAAACTAATCTCATCAGCTTGTATGAGGAAGTTAGTTCTAGACTGGATAGGGGTGAGGCCACAGATGTCATATATCTAAATTTTTCTAAAACATTTGATAAACTGCCACATAAAAGGTTTTTTTAAATGAGAATGCTTGGACTGAGGGAAAATATTTGAAAGTGGGTAAGTAACTGGCTCAGTGACAGAAAAGAAAGGGTGGTGATTAATGGTACATACTCAAACTGGATCCCTGTTAATAGTTGGGTACCACAGGCAAATAGGATTATGAGTTTTTTTTAAAAAAGAGGCATAGTCAATGATGAGAACATCATTCCCATTATAAAAAGTAAAAGATAAAACCACATGGAATATTGGTCGTTCGGGTTTTCAAGTTCACAGAAAAGGGACTTGTAAGCTTGAACGGGTTAAAAAGGCGGAAATGAAATTTAATAAAAGGACCGGGGATGCAATTCCAGAAAGAAGCAAGTTGGGGGTTATTAGAGAAAACCCGGGCTTCGGGGGGGGGGAATGATAAATTTTTAAATACGAGGGGCTGCTGAAAGTCTTTTGCTTTGTGTTTTTTTTGTTTCATGGTAACAAATTTTACATACATGAAAGCCTTTGTGTCAAATATATGTTTATGTTTCACTTATGGCAACATGATTAGGCACATGGAAAACAAAATGGCGGGTATAGGCGATATTCACAGAAATGAAGCAGAGGAGTGAAAAAATTTCTTGTTTCTGCAAGGAAAAGTCATGGTGTATTTGCGACTTTGGGGGATCAATGCCCTTCATTTCTACATTTAAAGAATGGGTTGAAAAATTTTAAAAAAGGGCCCTTCAGCAAAATGATGAGGAACTTCATGCCGGGGAAGTGGTTTTTTTTCCAGAGATGGTGCTGCTGGGACTCCCTTCAAAGGGTTCCACCATCAATGCAAGGTATGACATTGAACTTTTGGACCCCGTGAAGGCAGCTCTGAAGGCCAAAAGGGGCAAGCTGCAAAAAATTTGTTCTCAAAACAAAAGTCTCCGTCACACTGTTAAGCGACCACGGAAAAAAAATGGTGAGCTAGGCTTCCAGTTGGGTTTACCACCCCCCTTATTACCGAACTAGCTCTCTTACTATATTGTTTTCCCAAAACCAGAAGAAGACCCAAGGGTACAAATTTCACACCCTTTTGAGCCCTGGCTACTAGAGAACTGGTTTAGGCAAACCGAAATCTTTCTTTTTGAAGGCTTATAAATTGGAAAACCCATATAAGGGAGAGTATTTTTGGAAATAAAAGTAACATTTCAGTTTTCCATCTCGTTTTTTTTCTGGGTAAGCCAAAGACTTTCGCAGCCCGTATATAAAAGGGCAATATAGAGATCTCTCCCCAAATCTATTTTATACCAGGCTTGTTCAGAAAAAAGGGGCATCCTCTTGTTTTAGAGAAAAAGGGGGTTTTATATAAACAAGAAAAGGAATTTTTTTATGTAAGGTTATTTCCATGGCTTTTTGGGGGGTACTTAAGGCATAAAAGCGCGAAAATGCCGAAGTACGTCCGCAAATACGAGAAAATCATAGCACTAATTGAAAGGGAGAGTAAATGGGGGCTGGGCCAGAGTGCCTCTGAAGTACGCTCTGGGCAGCGGATACCTCTAATACACTCACAGTACATAATGCTATATGCCATGTGAACCCAGTCTAAGAGCAGTGAGACTGTGGAACTCTCTGCCAGAGGAACTTGTTATGGTGACTTCTCACACAGAATTCAAAAAGGCTCTGTATACATTTTTTAAATTTCAAATATAAAAAGTTACGTCAATTTCTGAGAAGGGTTTTTGATCAAGGGATTTTCTGATTGTCAGATTGGAGTCAGGAAGAATTTTTTTTCCCGAAAATAAGAACAATTGGCTTCTACCTCATGGCAGTTTTTGCCTTCCTTTGGACCAACACCGTAGCACAATACCCTGAACTGAAAGGACATTTGTCTTTTTTCGGCCTTACCAACTATGTAACTATATGTAACTATGTGTGAGAGCGATAACACCAAATTTAACACACCTGCTCCCCATTCACAACTAACACTAACACTACCAAGTCACATGACAATATGGAAGTAAAATCGTAAATTGGGCTAAATTTGTCCATTTTCACTTAGCGGTGTACTCCTTATTGTTGTCAGCATTTGAGATACTAATGGCTGTTTGTTGAGTTATTTTATACAAGCTGTACACTGACTACTTTACTTTCTATCAAAGATAGACAGCATCTTCAGTGCTGTCCCATGAAAAGATATAATACAAAATTTACAAAAAACGTGAGGGGTGTACTCACTCTTGTTAGATACAGTATATATAGTGCATTTATTCCTACACAACAATATTATGAAAACTCACTAGTTACAGTTCAGAAAAATGTGTATTTCAACACCTTAACCATCCAATAATAACAATAAAAATACATTTACAACAGGCTTGGAATAAACCTAAAATCACAACTGCTCTAGCTTTTTCCCGGGAGGGAAAAGCACTTGCATGTGAAGGAAAAACAAATTAACTTGGACTAATTCATTTTTCCATTGCCACCAGGCATTGCTGAATATGTGAAGGGAGATGAAAGTGATACAATTTGAAAAGAAAGCACAAATGTTTAGAGCCTAACAGAGTGCATTGAGCGCCCTCTCCCTCTTCCTTAACTTCTTACTCGGAATCTCAGACAACTTGTATATATTATTTTTCTAATTTCTTATTACCTTTAACAAATGAGGTCTGACTGCGTCATTGAATAATTAGATCCCACTATTCCACATGGTCTATGAACAATATAGTGGGCATGAAACCATTACTGACACCCTTTTTTTTCTTTTGGATATCTCAGTTTCTGTAGTTGTTGACAAGATGTTGCCCAATGTCTGAACTTTCATAAAAAGCTCTTGGAATACCTCAATATGCTTTTCAAAAACTGAAACACCTTCTATTATGACTATTTCATACTTGAGTCCTATGATGTACAACACCTGAGAAGATGTCCTGTTCCAGTGTACAATAAAAATGTACTAGCGATATTGTCTAAAAATAGCAGTCTAAAACGTGAAGCATTGTCTGGTGTCTTTTTTGTTATATAAATGGAAATAAGTTAGAGTTTAAGGAGTTTCCAGTGAAAAACAAATTATTTCCTAAATAATATCCCTCCCACAGTTAGGCACTTTTGTAATATGAATTCATTATATTTTCTTTGGGCTTCCTGCAACGCTATAGCAGCTGTTTAAAGACAGGAAGCTCATAATTTGATTGTGTATCCAACTCTGAAATCAGGTGATCAAAGGAGTTGGGCCTTTTTCAGGACAGCCTTGGATGCTACACCCCTCTGTTCCTGCCTCCCAAAGGTTTTAACATGAGGTAGGTAACAGGGGCCATGTATTAACAATGAAGTTGGAGGGAAAGAAGATGATAAAGCATGGCAAAGGATCTTGGAGCTAGTAGTTTTACACAGCTTTAAACAGGAAAACTTTGTACAAAGGATAAACATTCCTGGTTTTGGGGTGGTTGGATGTGGGGCAGTCCGGTCCACTTTTGTGGGTCGGTGTCCGCTTTGCGTCCTTATGTGGTGCAGCTCTTTTTCTTTCATCAAGGATTGAGGGTTGCACATAGCTCTTCCCCTGTTATACCAATGTTACGATCCCTTTGCTTCCTTTTTCCTCTTATTACTCCTTAGGCAGTCTGCCTGTTGTGGCTATTCTTACTTCAGCTATCATATGGAGCATGCGCGTCAGTATGCCTTTGGATGGGAGCGTCAGGTTGCTATGGTTAGCTCTCTTCCAATCATTACTATGCATTTGGGCATGTGCAGTCTAATTAGAAGGACGCCGTTCTGTTCGGATCTGTGGAATTCATAATATGTGAGTTTAACTATGCTCCCTGCCTCCTTTTCAAATTCTAATTATATATTTTTGATGTATATTGATTTGGACTTTATTGGGACTACTGTTATATTATTTTAAGTCATGTTTTGACACTATTGGTATGTTTATATATATGATCTATCATGATTGTTTGCTCAATCATCTGTGGTGTTTCACTTAATAAATGTATTGATAGTGTTAATTCTCTATGCTATATATACTATGTATCGTCACTTCACATGTTGCTTGACAAAGGCTCCGTGAGGGAGCTGAAACGTTGCTCTGTGAGCATGGGGGAATAAACCACCTTTTTGCTTGAATTCTACTTGGAGTGCCGCAGATTTTTTCTATATATATAATATATATATATATACTGTATATATATATAAACACAATCCAATATCAGCAGCACAGCACACTACTAGCACTAAAAAACTATCAAAAAGGACATAAGGATTTTTGGAACAGCATTTCTGCAACTTAGAATACATGAAAAATGTTTGAGGTTCTTAGTTCACATTTTTGATCAAAACTGCTTAAGTCCACAGAAAGACAACCTCAATACAGGTGGGAACCAACTCTAATTATACCTCTCTAGGTGCCTGTGAAAAATGTGAACTAAGAACCTCAAAAACATTTTTCCTCTCTTTTTTCAAAAAAGTTTTTTTTAGATGTGCAGACCAAATATTGTTTTCCATTCTATATATATGTGTGTGTTTGTGTTTGTGTCTTTTCTTTGACTTCCTTAGACAACCACAATAAGTTAGAAAGTAAAAAGTTTTAAGAAAGTTTTAAGAAATCCTTTTGCAGTCACTATTAGGATATGTTCTTAGATTGTAAGCTCTTGCGAGCAGGGCCCTCACACCTTGTGTCTCACCTGTAAGTAGCGTTCACTGTGTAATGTCTGTTTTTGTCTGTAATTATACCCTCTACATTGTAAAGTGCTGCGAAATTTGTTGGCGCTATATAAATAAAGATTATTATTATTATTATTATGTTCACACGACTGATTTGGACACTTATTCTTAGCACCAAAATTAGTGTCCAATACTTGTCTGAAAGCCGTCTCAGTATTTGAGGAGAATTTGATGAGGTTTTTGATACACGCATTTTTGGCGCATTTTTTTAATGCAGTTTTTCAGTGCGTTTTTTTTCCTGATGTTTAAATTTTGTGCCAGGGCAGTTTTTGGCTGCATACCTGTGCCCAAAATCACGTCAAGAGCCCACCACACTTTGTGTAAGTTGTGTTTAGAGACTGTTTTGAAGCTTTGCATTGTTTCCTATGGGCATTTTACTCACCGAAAGCGCCTCAAAAATTGGCATTTCACTTACATTTAGCGGCCAGAATCAGCGCTGAACATAAGCGAGCAAAAACTGCATCATGTGAATGACAACACAGTTTTTACATAGGAATCAATAGGAATGAACTAGCGGCATTTTTAGTAGTTTTTGACGTTGTTTTGGGGGCAGAATCCGCCCTAAAAACAGTGTTAAAAATGCAGTGTGAACATAGATTTAGCATTATTATGTGGTACTAATCTCTACCCTGATCTACAGCAAAAAGCACAGAAAATATTTATGGAGCATTGCACCATGTGAACAGCTCCTCAAGGTACTCTGTGTAGTCCATGACTGGGTGGTCAAGGATTTGGTTTTATAATTTGTGTTCACATTGCTTCGTAAGAGATGGTCGAAGCTAGTTTAAATGGAAATCCTTTACAGTACACTAAACTTCATGGTGTACATGCTGTTGTGAGTCAGTCTATCCTTGAAGATTGTGATCCTTTACCTAAACCTGCTGCAGAGAGCAAATCAATATTGACCGCAGTCAGGGGCGTAACTGGAGAAGCCAGGGCCCCACAGCAAACTTTTGGATGGGGCCCCCGCCCCCCACCCCCACCTCCCTGACCACGAACATTTACCAGAACATGCTGTTAGATAATGTAGATAATACAAAGGGTAAATACCTCACCATACATATCACCATCATACTGCTACCAAACAAATCCACTATGCCAAGACCAACATTACTAATAACCCTATTGCATAGGAACCTGATTATACTGCCAGAACAAGACCACAAAGTGACTGAATAATGCCCCTACACTATTACTGATCAGTACACAAAGACCAATAATACCGCCATATAGTGACCATATAGTGGTATATACTAGTGTACACAGGCTCTGTAGACTGTATATTACCTCCATACAGTGACCATATAGTGGTAGATATCAGATACACAGGTGCTTTGCAAATAGTTTACTTACATTTAGGGCCTCACAGGTAACGTCTTGTCTGAGGAGTCGTTCACTTTCTCTTTTCTTCTCTATTCGGTGCAGACCTCCATAATGACTTGCTCCATCCACTCCTCGTCCCTGGAGAATTTACAACACAAATACCTGAGACTCCTCACTTTTTTAATCATTTTCCCAACTGAGTGTCCCCTCCCCTCATGTACAAACTCCCCATTTATAATGGCCCAAATGGTAAGAATTACCCCCTGGTAATTATGAGGCTCCCCCAGTCGGTATGTAGGTAGAACGGGGCCCCCGGGCGGTAGCTAGGTAGCTTAGCACCCACCTGGCAGTAGCTAGGTAGCTTGGGGAAAAGTAGGCAGCTCCGGGCCCCCGGGCAGTAGCTTAGGATTCCTATGTGGTTGAATGGGGACCCCCGGGTAGCTTTCTCCTCCCCCCCTTTAGGCCCCCTTTGTAGGCATAGTTCTTCCCCCCCCCCCTTTAGGGTCCCCTGTAGGTATAGTTCTCTCCCCCTTTAGAGCCCCCGTGGGGTATAGTTCTTTCCCCCCTTTAGAGCCCCCTGTAGGTATAGTTCTCCCCCCCCCTTTAGAGCCCCCTGTAGGTATAGTTCTCCCCTCCCCCTTTAGAGCCCCCTGTAGGTATAGTTCTCCCCCCTTTAGAGCCCCCTGTAGGTATAGTTCTCCCCCCCTTTAGAGCCCCCTGTAGGTATAGTTCTCCCCCCCCTTTAGAGCCCCCTTTAGGTATAGTTCTCCCCCCCCTTTAGAGCCCCCTGTAGGTATAGTTCTCCCCCCCTTTAGAGCCCCCTGTAGGTATAGTTCTCCCCCCCCTGTAGGTATAGTTCTCCCCCCCCCTTTAGAGCCCCCTGTAGGTATAGTTCCCCCCTTTAGAGCCCCCTCTAGGTATATTGCTCCCCCCCTACTTTTAGAGCCCCCTCTAGGTATAGTTCTCCTCCCCCCTTTAGAGCCCCCTGTAGGTATAGTGCTCTCCACCCCTTCCTTTAGAGCTCCCTGTAGGTATAGTTCTCCCCCCCCCTTTAGAGCCCCCTGTAGGTATAGTTCTCCCCCCTTTAGAGCCCCCTGTAGGTATAGTTCCCCCCCTTTAGAGCCCCTGTAGGTATAGTGCACCCCCCTTTAGAGCCCCCTGTAGGTATAGTCCCCCCCTTTAGAGCCCCCTGTAGGTATAGTTCTCCCCCCCTTTAGAGCCCCCTGTAGGTATAGTTCCCCCCCTTTAGAGCCCCCTGTAGGTATAGTTCTCCCCCCCTTTAGAGCCCCCTGTAGGTATAGTTCTCCCCCCCCTTTAGAGCCCCCTGTAGGTATAGTCCCCCCCTTTAGAGCCCCCTGTAGGTATAGTGCTCCCCCCCTTCCTTTAGAGCCCCCTGTAGGTATACTTCTCCCCCCTGTAGGTATAGTCCCCCCTCCCCCTTTAGGGCCCCCCCGTAGCTCATTACTTAACTGGCCACGCTCCCCTGGCGTCTCCGTCTCCTCCCAGCCCCAAGCCTGCTGCTTTAGGCTTGGGTGAGGACAGCGGCCCGCCTGCTGAGCGATGTACGGCAGGGGCAGGGAGCACACAGCTCTCCCTGCCCCGCCGTTCATCTGGATTGTATGCGCGTCGCACGGACATGCATACAATTAAGAGAGCGCCTCTGTGAAGCCAGAGGGGGCGGAGCTTGCCGGCGGCTGCGCCCCCCCGGCTTCACAGACCGGCCCCGCAGCTCTGCACCTGCCGCAGTGAACTGTTGTGTTCACTGCCGGCGGGCCCAGGAGCGGCATCTCCGGGGTAGCAGAAGTTATAGCAGCTGCCCCGAGGCCCCCCCAAGCCACCGGGCCCTGTAGCAACTGCTACCCCTGCTACCCTGTAGTTACGCCCCTGAACGCAGTCCTTCCTCCAGAGTGGACTAACCTTCTTGTTTATCTGCTGCCGTGGGTCAATTAACTCTTGGAGATGGTTATCCTTTACTCAAACCTGTTTACAGAGAGCAAATTCATAGTGACCACTGCCTTTGCTCCAGGCCTGCCATCAGGAACTTCAGGGCTCCATACACCTCAAATATCTGAGCTCCCATCCATTACCACTTCCTATCATGTACCATATCAGTGGGCCCTTTTTTTTTAAAGAAAAAATGTGTTTAGATTCCTGACAGTAACAGTACTGTCAGTATTGCCCTAATGGTGGCCCTGTCTGCTTCCATGTCAAGGGCACAGGGACAGTTAATATTACCTACAGCATTAGAACCCAATCAATCAACTCTACTTTTCTCAGTTTTCTGAAGCCAGTTTGAGGTTTCAGTAGCCATTTGTGAATTTTAAATAATTAATCTGCTCTGCAAACCATTGGCCATTATAGCAACATTGTGTGAACCCATCCTAAGTGAATGGAAAAAAACCTGAGAATTTAAGTTTAGCGATCTCCTCTACCTATATCTCCTACAGCATCTTCATCAGACTTTCAAGGTGAATACACTTAATTAAACCAGTTTATTTCTTTACATCCTCTTTTGTCTACAGTTTATTTATACAGTGTACATGTTTGTTAATAAATGTAAAAAAAATTGTGGTGGTTTTGGGGTGCGTGGAACAGATTAATGACGTTTCAATTAATTTCTATGGAAGATTTGCTTTGACATAAGAGCAGTTTGAGTTAAGAGCAAGTTCTCAGCACAAATTAAACTCATATCTCGAAGTACCACTGTATTTGCATGTTTCCCATAGACGTTAATAGGAAGCAACCATTTAAGCACTGCTACCTCTGCTGGCATCCCTATTCGGTGGAGATCCCTGAGTTTCTTGTGGATATACTATAGCAGTACTATATACTATAATATACTATTGCTAGTGATAAAGGCAGTTTAATTGGAGCACAGTTAAAACTGCACCAAAACTGGGCTGTGTGAAAGCCCCCTAATAAGTTAAGCTTGTGATTATTAATTTATTCAAATCATTTATATGGTGCTGTGTAGATGGTTATTAGTTACATTGGTCCCTGTTCCAATTGCATCTCACAATTTTCATTTCAGATTAATCTATCTGTATGTTTTTGGAGTGTGAAGGAAATCATAGTACTTAAAGGAAGCTCACACAAATATGATGAGAAGGTACAAGCTCCATGCAGTTGTTGTCTTTGGTGCTCAGGGCCCTGACTCTGCAAGGTTTAGTGAATTAGGCGGTCTTTGCCATTCAGCTCCCAATATGGGAGAGCTCTAAGGTTGTTGTCCTGACAAAGTGAGCAATGGTGACGGCACACTTGGCAGTGCTTATGGCATAGACTGTCTAGGAAGTAGTCACTATTGCTCTCCATGTTGACAACTGACCAGTGGAGGTACCTAGTTAACAGCATCAAACTCATTATCAGGGCTGTGGATCTAATAGCACTGCTAGCTAATATCCAGGAAGACTAAAAAGAAAAAAAAATAACAAGCACCTGAATCAGTGGAGAGGCAAAAATCAAAAAATGCCGTCAACTTGACTTTTCAGAAGACCTCAAAAGTTCCCTTTATAGTATAAAGGTCTAGCTGCCTTCCACTTTGACAGGTTCCTGCATGCTACGCATGTACGCAATCCATTTATTTTTCTAATCAATGTGTATGCATTAAACCTGGAAACTCCTAAAGGTCATAGCAGCAAGCCAGAAAGCCAGAAATGCATTTGTCTATAGCTGTGTGAAGAGAAGCAACAGAAAAACAAAGCTTTAACCCCTTAAAGATCACGGGCGGATCATGTTCTTTGTCAGCAGTGAAACAAAAAGACATTGCTGCCTGCAGAGGGGGTTTGCAGCTCCCAGCGCCACAACTGCACTAGGAACTGTAGTTAACAGCTCCATTCTTAGAGCAGTCACTGTGAAAGGCAAAGACCGGAGGAAACCTCTGATCCCTGCCGTTTAACCCATGATTGTCACAGTCCATGACCGTGGTAAAATTAAGGGGATTCCCCTGCTCCATCCGGTCACCAGATTCCCAGTGCCTGGTGGAGTCTGGGGATTATCTATGCAGTCAGCCCTGTGGAACTAGAGTAGTCCCAGGGCTGTCTGCATAGCAAACTGAAAGAAATATGCTAATACATTACTAAGTGTAAAAAAAGTATATAATAGTTGTCCATTAATGGGATTATAAAAAAATAAATATTTAATTAAAAAAATTATTGTGCATACGTTGCACACACAAAAAAACTCTTACACATATTAAGGGAGACATGTATGGAAGTAGGCGGATCGAAGTGCATTGTTGCATATATTTTTAAGTGTCAAATGCGCCTGAATGTATGAAAGTGGCCAGCACCCCGGCAATTCCCTATCAATGGGCGGTGCTCCTATTTAAGCCGGCCTCTTCCTGATTTCCTTGCTGGATCTTTAGTGCCTTTTTTGCCTACAGAGAAAGTGTTCCTTGTGTCTCGTCTGTTATATTGTGTACCATACCATTTGCCTCCGTCCCTAGACCACGAACCATTGCCGCCTGTCCAGACCTTACTGCCTGTCCCCGACTCCGAGTTTGCCTTATGATATTGTACCGTGCTACACCTCGGCTGCCACCACAAGCAAGTCATGTCGGGGTAGCGACCTGGTAGACTCCCGCCGCAGCAAATCCATCATGCTTTGCAGCGGGCTCTGCTGAATACCGGGACCTACTTAGATTCTGCTCCCTGGCGTGGCTTATACCATCGCTTGTGGTGGTCCAGAGGATCCACTACTGCTGACTGTTAGGCCGTGTTCACACGGCTTATTCCCGATGGATTTGTGCGCCGTATTGAGCTCACAAATCCGCCGTGAATAAGGGGTGGGACGGGGGCGGGGCCGAGCGCGGCGGGGGCGCCGCTCCCGGCCCCATAGACAATGCATTGTTTACGGCGCGTACGCCGTATAATGTGCATGTCACTTTCTCTATGAGAGCAGTGGATTACCGTAATTACTCCGACGGATTGGCGCCGTACTGAAGCGCAAATCCGGCGCGCAGTACGGCGCCGATCCGCGGCAAAATAAGCCTTACACACCTTATGGAACTTAGGCGCATAATTAATGCACCAAACATGTATAAAGGCTATAAATAGGATGGAAATAAGAGAAAAGTCATGAGAGTAGCATGTCCGTGAATAGAAACTATGGTACTGATTTTGCTTGGTGCACCACAGGTCCCAGCAAGTTCTGAGCTGTGCTGGCTCTTGCTGTATGTAGAATAAAGGGTGAGAGCAGCAAAAATAAAATTCAAATTTAATATAGTAAAAAAATTAAAAATCTGAACAACAACATCAGTGGGTTATTTACTGTAAATTTAGTTTTTGATTCTATTAATTTTAAATACATTTTATAGGAGATATTTTTTATATTTTTGGAATATTATATATTTTTATATTCACTTTATATGTTAAGATTTGAAATTACTTTTTATTATCATACTGGTGTAAATTGAAAAATATTGGACATTTTTTTCCCTAAAAGCAAATCTAGCTCCGCTTCAATTCCTCAGGCTCAGGCAGACCACATTGACAAAGGTCTGTCTGTCCAAGCAGTAATTCGCCTAGTTTTGCCAAACCACTTTCAGATGTCTATTATTATGAGTGTGGTGCAACACACCCACAAAACACCCCCTCATGTTAGGTGCATTAAAAAGTGTTGAGTCTTGCGAACAATGCGCCTAACACATTCGTTTGGCGCATTAGACATAGTAGCCGGCTCACTTTGGCTCATTTTATGCCAGAAAAGGGTGAAAAACTAGATCATACATGACTCCCTAAGTGTCCACACATAATAACCTGAAGAATTAATAAGTGTGAAATGTGAATGGTGTAAAAAATAAAATGGTGTAAAAAATGATTACAAAAAAAAATGCAGAAAAACACAATTTTTATGTTTACGCTGCAAAAATCTTTTTTTTTTTAAAAATGACGTAGTTATATGTAAACTCAAACTTCGCTCCCCAAAAATACAACTTCTCACGCATAAAGTCCTAATACAAGTGCATCAATAAAAAAATTATGACAGGGAGGCAAAAACTAAAAAAATTTAGCTGGTCATTAAGGCCTTCTCAGGCCTGGTACTTAATGGGTTAAGGGTCTTTAGGACACTGATATGATCATGGCTGCTCCTATGTGTTGGTGAGGCGGGTGATTGCTTGAGGTGCTGGGGCACCGGTCAACAGGGAGGGCACTACAGCTGCCCGCCTCACCCGCCTCACAACTACTCTATGACTCTGGACTGCTGTTTTACAATGGCCGTGCAGAGTCAGCAGCTGCACTCGCACAGAGCAACTGCTTGTGCAGGGAGAAGGCAGGATGGATTGTTATCCTCCTGCCTACTCCATTGTATATACAGCGTTCACTGTGCGCCGTACATACACATCAGCGTCACAGGGGGCTTGATGCACACCTTTCCTCACACCCCCTGTGATGCTGGGTCTTGGCTTCCTTCCCTGGATAACTCTGTACACCAGCTCCCGGACTTGGCCATGCAGAGAGGGAACATGGAGAGGTGAGTACCTTTTTATTTTTCATTGGCTATAGGGGGCTACTACCTGGCTACAGGAGGCAATTACCTAGATACAAGGGGCAACTGACTACCTGGCTAGATGGGGCAACTACTGACTATACTGGGCAACTACTTGGCTACAGGGGGCAACTACCTGGCTACAGGGGGTATGTAACTACCTACAGTGGCCTATATAACTAGATAATAGAGATCTATATTTCTACTTATTGAGGGGGACCTATATAACTACTTATCTACTTAATAGGGGACCAAGATACCTACCTACAAGTCGACCTACCTAATGGGGCGCTATACACCTACCTAATTGAGGACTGCCTACCTAGTTTGGATGTGTACCTACATACTGTTTTAGGGAATTTACTGTAACTACTTCCTATATTGGTATACAAAAGAAGACTTAAACTTGGTGCACAAAGGGGGTAATTATTACCATTTGGGTTGCTATATATGGTTAGTTTGTACAGAGTTAGGAATTGTTAGAAAAGTGCTGATAAAGTAAAGAGTCTAAGATGTTTGTTTTGGAAAATTCTAAAGTGAAGAGTCATGGCCGGGAGAAGATGTCATGGTGGTCTGGGTTGGATGGAGAAGAAAAAGAGAAAGAGAACAACTGTTCTCATCTCCTGTAAGTCCCTGGATGTAAATTTACCTTAATCGCTTATATGTCTGCAAAGCCTTTGTACAATTGGTATCCATCTCTATATGGTCACTGTATGCTCGCAATATTGGTTGTAGTATAATGCCTTATATTCAGTCATGGTATGGTGTAGTATTCAATCACTATATGGTGGTGATATGTGGTCATGGCGTCATAGTATTATTCAGTCACTATGCGTTCATGGTGTTGTGGTATCATTCAGTCATTATGTGGTGGTGATATGTGGCCATGGTTTTGTGGTATTATTCAGTCACTCTATGGTGGTGATATGTAGTCATGGTGTTGTGGTATTATTCTGTTGCTATGTGCTGGTGATATGAGGTTATGTTGTTGTGGTATTATTCAGTCATTATGTGCAGGTGATATGTTGTCATGGTGTTGTGGTATTATTCAGTAACTATGCAGTGGTGATATGTGGACATCAGGGCTGTCTTAACAGCATTATGGGCCCCTGGGCAGAGCTGTGCACTGGGCCCACCAAATAACACAACCACTCACTGGAATAAATATACACATTATCAATAACAAACTTATAACCTACAACTCTGCCATATAGCGACCACATAGAGGTCAGACACAGATTTTGGCTGTATGCTGTAGGCGAGGACAAAGAATTGTCTTTGAATCGTTTTACGCACCAACCATTATAAGTATAGGAGGCAGCAAATCTGCTTTATTTCCTTGTTGGAATTCCACACTTACAATCACTGAATTGCTGATGATGAAATAATGCCGTTTTGACGCTGGTACTTTTAAGAAAACATGTAAATAATTGACAGGTAGGCTGGGTTCACACAGCGTATAGTGTTGTGCACAGTTACAGGCTGCTAAATGCCTGCTGTTTAAAGTACGCACTGGACAGCGCTTACTTTGCACAATGCTCCGAACAGGCCCCCGATTCAACTTACCTTTCCCACAGTAAGCGCCAGGGCCACATGTATGAAAACTGTCTAGGTCTAAAACTTTGTTGCCCATAACAACTAATCAGAGCACCCCTCTCATTTCATATAGTGCTCTGGAGAAATGAGAGGGGCGCTCTGACTGGTTGCTATGAGCTCAGATTGGTTGCTATAAGCTCTGATTGGTTGCTATGGGCAACAAAGAAAGTCTTAGACCAAGACAGTTTTCATACATGTGGCCCAGTGCAATTACACTCCAAAGTGCACCCTGCATAATATGTTGTGTGAACTGACACTAACATATATATATATATATATATATTTTTTTTTTTACCAAAAACTGATTTGAAATTTGCGCCTGTAAGCACATGCGCCAAATTTTCCCAATGTTTTCAATCTGAATATGTTCTACAGGTCACGATATGAACTGTGGCATATATTCTAATTGACAACAATGGGACAGTGTAGGTACCTTTTTGATGTGCATTTAGGGGCCGTCCCCATGGCACAGGACAAATACTGGTTTATTTATCCGACCGGTATTTGCACAGTTTTCGGGCCATGCAGACGGCCACAGGGGGGGGTGACTTTTTTCTGTGATTAGCCCCTTCCCATAGACATGGTAACAAATGCAGGTAGTGAATCCCTGGACCACCGCAAGCGATGGTGTAAGCCGTACCGGGGGCGGAATCTAAGTAGAACCTGGTATTCACCAGACCAGCCGCAAAGCGGGATGGCTTGTATGCGGCGGACGAACTTACCAGGTCGCCCCACTGTCGGTGACTTTGTCGTGCGGTGCAGCCAAGGCAGTCGTGTACAAAATCGAAAGAACGTAGGCGAAGTCGGGACATCAAGAGATCAGGCAGGCGGCAAAGGTTCGTGGTCAAGACACAGGACGAGAAATAGGTTCGGTACACGAAGTCAGGCACCAAGGCGTGAAGAAGCTTACCTGAAGGCAGTACAGCACTAAAGATCCGGCATAGGTGACCCGAAGGAAGGGCAGTTAAATAGGTTCACCTGCCAAGCCTTAACCAATAATGGGCTTACTGCCCCTTTAAATCCTCGAGAGCCCGCGCAGCGCGCCTAAGGCGCGGGCATGCCACACCGGCCGCCAGGAGAACGGGGAGGGACGCGGTAGCGCGTAGAGGTAAGAGAGCAGGCGGGACCCACCCTCGGGAACCGCAGGGCCGCCGGGACCCGACGGGTGGCCCGGCACGAGTGCGCCCCAGCCCGTCGTGGGCTGCGTACCACTCGTGACAGTACCCCCCAGGCCTCCCTCCTCTTTCGGGTCCGGAGGAACCGCATACAGACCGGAGCGGTGCCAGGATGTATTCCTCAGGATCCCAAGATCTCTCCCCGAGACCACTCCCTCCAACAACCAATAATTGCCGTTACCCCTAACGACCCTCACAGCCAAGATCTCTTTGACGCAAATATGTTGGAGGCTACAGACTCAGGAGAGGGAGGGGCAACTCTACGGAGAAGCGTTCGAAACGTTGGCATCAGGAGGTGGATTACAGAAAAGAATTTTGGGATCCGCTATGTGGGTGGGAGTCCGGAGCTTATACGCTACTGATTAATACGGTCAGGATTCAAAGGGCCCCAGGAAGCGCGGACCAAGCTTTATCTGGGGATTTCACCTGACATATTTGGCGACACCAGACTTTTGTCTCCGGGGTAAAGTTTGAGCTCGTCTCCCTTTCTGTCCGCCTGGGCCTTCATACGGGCAGCACATGCGGCAGGACTGACGAGTCTGCTTCCCAGATGCCAGATAAAGTTGTGGACCAAGGCATATACAGAAGCAACATCGGAGGAGAAGGTCAAGGGAGAGGGGGGCGGGATTCTGACCATATCAATAAAAAGGGAGACGCGCCCGAAGCCCCAGAATCCATTGAGTTGTATGAAAATTCGGCCCTGGGTAGGAGGTCGGCCCAATCATCCTGTGCGTGCAGAAACAAAATGCCGTAAGTAACTACCCGAAGCTGATTGACTCTCTCTACCTACCGTTAGATGTGGATGGTAGGATGAAGAAAAAGGTCTAACATCACCTGCCAGCTGAGCAAGTGACCTGAACTTGGACTCGAACTGCACCCCACATCAAGACGATTCTTGGGCAACCCGTGCAGGCAAAGATGTGACTAAAGAACAGGATGCGAACGTGTTGCGGAAGGTAACGCCAGGGCCGTGGGATGAAGTGTACATCTTTCGAAACCTATCCGGTAATGACCCAATCACGGTGGTTGACCCGAAGAGAAGGAAGGTCGAATGAAGAACAATCCATCGCCACATTGGACCATTGATAACAGGGCGTAGCGGGGGTCGCAGCAGCCCGAGGGGCCGTGGCGTTGCACCTTATTCCGGCACAATTGCACAGGCATCCACGAAGTCCCTTAGAATCTTTAACAGCCCTGGCCACCAGTTAAACCGAGAGATCAAATGGAACGATCTCCGGGCCCCCGGATGTCCCTGCCAACCAAAGATCAGTGTCCCCAATTCAGATTCTCTGCGCTCGATGGCCGAACGTAGGTACCCTTGCCAGGAGTATCTGCCGAAGGAGGACCGGTGCTGCTGGGGATCAGGCGTTCCGGAGGTATAATGTGTTGGGCTGCGGCTCCTTTCCCAGTGATTCAGATGCCGCGAGAGAGAGCATCTGCCCTGAGGTTCTTTTCGGCTGGGCTAAAATGGATCCGGGGTGTCAAATCTAGAAAAAAAAAAGAGACCACCGTGCTTGCCGGGGATTGAGGCGTTGGGCCGACTGGAGATACTGAAGGAGATATTTGTGATCCTATATACCTCAAAAGGATGACAGCTCCCTCCAGAAGATGCCGCCACCTCTTCCAGGCCATCTTGATAGCTATAATTCTCGGTCCCCAATAGCATAGTTCCTCACCGCCGACGAGAAGGTCTTGAGAAGAATCCGTAGTGATGTTTCACCCCTTTGGGACCCTGTTTGAGTAAGGATAGCCCGGCCCCACAGAAAGATGCGTCCACCTCCAGATAGAAAGGCTCTCAGGGTCCGGCGGACAAAATAGAGCGAAGCAAAGGCCGACTTCAAATCCGAGTAAGCTCTTCGTCCGCCGAGTGGCCAACATTTGGGATTAGCCCTTTTTCCTGGTGAGGCCACAATTGGAGCCACCAAGTAAGAAGTGAGTGTATGCTCGAAGTCCAACAGGTCGTGGCCATTGCAGGATAGCAACAGCTTAGTGGCTCCATTTGTAGGCCCGCGGTCGAGACGATTACACCGAAGGAAAGGCAGACTGGTTTGGTGAACCCACTTCTCTAATTTGGCATCAGCGATGCTGCGAAGCGTTGCAGGACTTGGCCACCTGTGTAAGATGGGTCCGGAGGGTCATGGTAAAAACCAGGATGTCGTCCAGTAAACATGACACAGGTGTAAGAGGTCCCTGAAAAGTCGTTTACTGACCCCTGAAAACCGCGGGGCATTGCACAGACCAATGGCAATACCAGATACCTCAAAAATGCCGGTCCCCGCGGTATTTGCACGCAGTCATCCACTCATCTCCCTCATGGATTTCTGATGAAGGTTGTATGCCCGCGCAGGTCCAATTTTGGAGAAAACCACCTTGGCTCCCTGTAGACGGGTCGGGTACCCAAAGAGTCCGTATTTAGTGCAACGGATACCGATTATTCACGGTATCTGGTTCAGACCCATAGTCGATCAAGGACGGAGAGAACCCATCCTTCTTCTGTCGAATAAAAAGCCCGCTCCGGCGGGTGAAGAGACTCGCGAATAAAACCCCTTATGCAGGTTCTCACGAAATATCCGACATGTGCCTGAGTCTCAGGTCTGGACACACGGTAAACTCTGCCCGAGGAGACTGTCCCTGGAAGGAGGTCAATGGACAGTCTGATGGCGATAGGAGGAAGGGTTCGGCCTGTGTTTCCTCCGAAAGACGTCCCGCGTAGTCCCGTTATTCAGTGGGAAGCACTGGCAGGGCCCGGATGACTGCCTGAGTGGGAATGGCCCGACTGGCGCGGAACTGAGAGACAGCAATTCAGGCAGATGGAAGCCCCAGCATAGATCCTCCCGTTTTTCCAGCGAGGGTCGGGCATGGAGCTGCAGCACGGAATACCCAAGAGGATATCGCTGAGGACGACCGTGGAGGACATAGAAGTGATCTTCTCCTTGTGAAAGCCCCTACGCAGAAGGGACAATGGCTTGTTACGCTGCCGAATGGCCTCACTAAGAACTCGCCACTCACGGAGGAATATCACCAGGGCTTCTTCCAGACGGGGTCACCGGAAGGCGATACTGGGAACGACCAGGGCGGCGTGAATAAATTCCCGGCGGATCCAGAGACCAGAAAAGGCGGGTACCCGAAAAGCGAGGCCGGCACCGGACGAGACCCTCAACCTCCATAGTAAGGCGTGAGAGAAGTGTTCACACCTAGGGACGCCTCTCCGACTAACCTAGGTGCGGGCGTTTCCTGCCGCTGAGGGCGAAGCGGCAAACATAGCGAAAGTGAACCGGGCTGGCCACATAAAGGCACCATTTCTCTGCCGCGACGGCGGGACAGCTCTGTTCGGACAGATGTGCCCGGTTCCCACCTGCAGGGTTCTTCACTGTAAGGAAGCGGTATCGGCAGCTGTGGTCTTTGGAGACCGACCAGGCGGGCAACCGGCGTGGTCGGGCGAGGTCACATTTCCTGCGTAGCTCCTCTTGCCGCTCGCGAGCAACCATCGATCCGGGTGGCCTAGGTTGGACCAGTTCGCTTAAAGAGTACGGGATCTCTCTGGCCGCTAGGCGTCTTAACTCTCCGGAACAGGCCCTTCTTAAAAGTGGCACATAGAGCGGCGTCGTCCAGGTCAACTCCGACTCCAGTCCCGAAAACGAACTGCGTAGTCGCCGACAGAGGAGTCACCCTGTCGAAGATTCAGTAGAGCGGTCTCTGCCGAGGAAGCCCCGAGCCGGCTCTCAAAGACACGCGGAAACATCTGAGAGGAAAGCCTTTAGGTCCGTCGTCACCGGATCGCCCCGGTCCCAGAGAGGTGTTATCCCAAAGCAAGATCCTGCCCGGACAGCAGACTGATCCACGAATGGCCACCCGTTAGAACGTTCAGTGGGGTATGACAAGCCCATCGACTCAACGTGCATCATAGCACGGGTAATTAAATAACCCTGCACCGTTTGGCGTCCCCTCTTCAACTTGTCAGGTTATGGTAAGCGTAGCCGAGAAGTCCCGGTGCTGGCGGAAGGTGTAGCCACAGGAGGAGTGAGTCGGCGGCTGATGGTTACCAGGGAGCTGCTGCAGCATGGGGACAACTGGTAGCTGCTGGTCTTGTTGCGCTAGTTGTAGTGAGCTGCTGGGCCACTATCGCCGTGAAATCCGGTCACCGGGCACGAGTACCTTGCGGGAATCCTGCGGCTCTTACCTGTAAACAAATGCAGTAGTGGATCCGCAGGACCACCGCAAGCGATGGTGTAACCGTTTTTAAAAAAAACAAAAACCAGGGCGGAATCTAAGTAGAACCGGTTTTCACAGAGCCCGCCGCAAAGCGGGATGGACTTGCCTGCGGCGGATGAACTAACCAGTCGCCCACTGACATGACTTGCTTGCGGTGGCAGCCAAGCAGTACGTGGTACAAAATCGTAAGACATAGGCGAAAGTCGGGACAGCAAGAGGTCAGGGCAGGCGGCAAAGGTTCGTGGTCAAACACAGGAGCGAAAAGGTTCGGTACACTGAGTCAGGCAACAAGGCAGAAGAAGCATTCTCTGAAGCAGTAACGCACTAAAGATCCGCAAAGGTTGACCCGAAGGAAGGAGTTAAATAGGGTCACCTGCAGCCTTAACCAATAATGGCGTACAGCCCTTTAAATCCTCGAGAGCCGGCGCGCGCGTCGCCTAAGGCGCGGGCCTGCGCACACCGGCCGGCAGAGAACGTGAGGACGCGGGAGCGCGGAGAGGTAAGAGAGCAGGCGGGACCCGACCCGCGGTTGACCGGCAGGGGCCCGCCGGACCCGACGGGTGCCGCACAAGTGCCCCGCATCCCGGCGAGGGGCTGGCGGGACCCACACGTGACAACATGTTCATATTCTGTTAGAAGAATGAACATGTCCAATATTTTTCGTACAGCTGGCGGGCGGATAACCTGTGCAGTGGGGATTGCTGCATGGGTTTTCCATAGAGGCCCGTGTAAAAAGTTTTCACCTGGTTTGCAGATGGTTTTCAAAACTGAAAACCAGCTAAAAAACCGAGTGAAAACCTGTGTCGTGGGGACAAGGCCTTAGGGTGACATGGATGTATTTTGGCGTCCAGGAACCATTGTTTTTGCACAAATTAATAGCGTAGAATGCGCCTGAATCTATGAACCTGTTCTACTGCGGGTCATAAATCAGGTGCATTCTAGCTACAAAGCGACACTTCTGGCTCAGGTAAACCACTTGTAAAGTGCTCCACCTGTTCCAGCAGTAATGCGCCTGGATTTGCCGGACTGAAAATATAAATGTGTAGCTGCGTACGGCTGTAGTGCGATGCCTCCGGCACACCCTTCCATCCCCCATCTCAGGTGCATTACAAAGTGCTGTGGGCATGCTGTAATGTGCCTAGTACTGGAGTGCGCCTGGTTACAAATATAGTGAACTGGGCTGCGCTAGATGTCAGGCTGAAAAGACGCCAGAATTCTGGCGCAGCCCTGCACATACACGTTGCCTCTGGTGCATGAAAAAAAAAAAAAAAATGTCATTTACACACCAAGAGGCGCATTAAAAAATACATCCATACACATATACACACAAATATGCACACACTTACACAGACACACACTCTAACCTGTACACTTTGTGGAGGAGGGGTGGGGGGCTCAGGACTCAAAGATCTCCTTGTAGCGTTGTGCTGATAACAACAGCTGCTGCCGCACAGGAGAGCGCACACAGTGGAGGGGGCACAGCAGGACGGGGCAGTGAGGAGCTTCCGGCTTCTGAGCTCCAATGGTTATCTCCTGCCATGCTGTCAGTGCGCCCCCTCCATCTGCTCCCTGACCCGACAGATGGCCGGGAGCAGGCTGAATAGGAAGGCACTTCTTCTGGCTTTTCTTCACTGCCTGCCTGCCCTGTGAGCAAAGTGCAGGCAGGGACCGCAGCATCTGGCCACATTTAGACAGAGTCAGCTGCCCGGATGGGCCCCCTGTGCCTGCGGGGCCCCTGGGCAACCGTCTACCTTGCCCAATGGGAAATACGGCCCTGGTGGTCATGGTGTGGTGGTATTTTTCTGTCACTATATGGTGGTGATATGTGGTCATGGTTTTGTGGTATTATTCAGTCATTATGTGCTAGTGATATGTGGTCATGGTTAGGATGCTGGTTTGTGTAGCAGTGTTGATCAGGTGTGGATATAAAAAAGGGAAGGACTCTCATCAGATAAGATGTCACCTGTGAGTCACTAAATGTAACTGCAGTGTAATCACTTATGTGTCTGCAGAGCTTGTGTACAACTGGTATGTACCCCCATATGGTCACAATATGGTGATAATATTGGTAATAGTGTTTATTGGTTTATATTCAGGATCAGTATGGTGGTATTATTCAGTCACTATGTGGTGGTGATATGTGGTCATGATGTTGCAGTATTATTCAGTCAAAATGTAGTGGTGATATGTGGTCACGGTGTGGTGGTATTATTCTGTCACCATGTGCTGGCGATATGTGATCATGGTGTTGCGGTATTATTCAGTCACTGTGTGCTGTTGCTATATGGTCATGGTTAGGATTCTGGTTTTGTGTAGCAGTGTTATTTGGTAACTGTATGACTATTATTTAGTAGTTTTATACACAGCACATTGTGTTAAAGTTTTTTGTATATTTTGGCTTTGCTTTATGGTGATGCACTGTGTCGCATCATAGCGCATTATGTTAAGTGCGGGGGAAGCATTTTTTCACCACACCCTGAGTGAAATTTAGCCTAGGAAGGGCCCTGGATGTGATACTTTGTATGCCAAACTCTAGCAGAGTGCCCTGTGCAACTGTGTCCACATCTTCTGCAGACATGTCAACTGTAATATATATCTGACAGCTTGCTACAATGGGCAAATTGGGAGCTTAAGGCTAGGCCTACACAGCACAGGATTTTGGTCATTTTTCAGTGGATTCAGTATTTTGAATCTGCAGAAAAACCGACCGTAACCTGTGCACTGTAGCCCTAAATAGAAAATTTGTGCTGTAGTCTACACAGCACGGATTTTTTATTGAGGTTTTCCCAATCCGAAAACCGACCGGTGGAATATAGATCATGTTCTATATTCCGCAGGACTAACGTCAGATTCCCACAGCCGCAATATGTCTAGTAAAGTGAAAATGGCGTCGGATTTTGGATGGCTGTGTAGATCTAAACTAACTCTTCACAGGGGGATAGGCAGATAAAGAGAGACATGAATCAAGAGGCAGAGTTCAAGAATCAAGAGCAGTATGTGCAGTCATGTGCAGTCGTTGTAGGGTGGGCCAAAGAATGAACTCCACTGGTGGGCCCCTAGAATCAACTCCATTGATAGGCCCCAGGAATGAACTCCACTGGTGAGCCCCAAGATTGAACTCCCCTGGTGAGCCCCAAGAATGAACTCCACTGGTGCGCCAGAAGAATGAACTCCACTGGTGGATACTAAGAATCAACTCCACTGGTGGGCCCCAAGAATCATTTCCACTGGTGGACCCAGGCAATACAGTCTAATACTGTTCTGATGAGACCCCCAACAATCAGCAATAAATTGTGGGAAAATATGACAGTAAATGTGGAATTTCCCTCCCTTAAGATACATCCTCTCAGGCAGGCCTACCAATCTGCCGAGTTTTCATCCACTCACTTTCACACCCTGCTGACACTCCATGCACTTAGCTGTAGGTAGATGTTATGTTTGGATGGCAGAGTCATTCACTTTTATGTGCATGACCCTGGCTTTATGGGAGATGGCTGTACCATTGTCTAAACTAAGCACTTCTTATCTTTCGTCTCACCCCTACACCCACATTGATTATAAGCTCTTGCGTACAGGCCCTCTCGCCTCTTGGTTGAGCTGTTAGTAGCTTTTTATTGAATAATGTTTATTAATGTGTAATGTGTCCTGTTTATTAGGCTAAGTTCACACGGTGTAATTGCGGGGTGTAAGTATGCCCCGCAATTACGACGGGACTTCGGGAGCTTGTGTCGATCGGCGCGTACTCCAGCGGTGCGTGGTGGGGGGGGGGAGAGGCGGCCCACCGGCCCCATAGACATTCATTACTAGCGGCGCGTATTCGCCGCTAGTAATTGAGTAGGCGAGGCGTAGTCCATAGTTCTCTATGAGACCTGTGGATTACCGTAATGACTGGGGCGCATTTCGCTCATATTTGAGCGCAGTACGCAGCAAAATACGCAGCAAAATGTGCCCCGGTTTAAGCCGTATGAACATAGCCTTAATGTCTGTACTTTTAGGGTATGTTCACATGACGCATACCTGGCAAATAGCGGTGCGTACTGACACTATATGCCTGCTGTTTTAGACGTATCCACTGGCCAGTGCATGCTTCTAAAGCGCTCCGCCCCAGCCTCCATCCACCATTTTCCCGCTACGAATAAGCGGCGGCAAAAAGTGACATGTCACTTCTTTCTCCTGGCACTCAGTACGCGCCGGGGAATACATCTGAAAATCATAGCACGTAATGAGTGCTATGATTTTACCATATTTGCGGGGCATACTTAGGGCGTAATGCAGCACAATCACACCCCCAAGTATACACTGTACATTGTCAAGTACTACAGAATTTGTTGGCACTATATAACTTAAAATTATTATTATATTATTATTATTATTATTATGGGACATCCCTCACATACCATTGTGGCTTGTCTACATCTTGCTGTAAACTGATGTTAACAACCTGAAATTGTAGGTAAATTTGATAAAAATGTTCTGTTGTCAGAAAGCTTGGGTTTATATATTGAGAAATCTGCACCACAGTCTTATTATTTTGTCATTATTCAGACCTACAAGTTTATCCCAGCTCTTTAATATTTTAATTTTTATATTTTTTTCCCCCATACCTTTTTTGGTTAGAAAAAATGGTAGTAAACGAGAATTGTATATGCATTTTCAATTATTATATTTGTGTCTTGTCCATTAGTAAATGTGCAGGATTACATTAACTGTAAACACACTGAATAGAATAAATTCCCCATAATACGATCCCAAGTGGACACGATAGAACCATACAAGCTTTGTGCTTACATATATACTAACCTTAATTGACTGGTTTTCATTTACATCAAAGCATCCATGTGAATAGAAGGTTTTTGTAATGCATCATGGTTTAGATTGGAAAGGGAGACGATGCTGAGGGATTAATCAATGACATTTATGATACAGAGCTAAGTACATAAATGGCAGATTTCATTTCACAGATATTCTGTACATGTCACTGACGTTATACAAATACGCAAGAAATTAAAAGCTGTGATAATATGAATGCACTCATTTCTTGTAAAAAAAAATCTAGAGATGTATGGAAGTGCAAATGTGTAATGAACCAGGCATTATGAGAAAGTAAAGAGATATAATGTATGAAAATTTTTTTTTAAATGGACATCAACATGAAAATTCTCCCTCTTGACTGGCAAATAGTTTTATTGTCCATAACATAAAGCAGATTCAGTATTCATCTTCGTCAGACCAAGAAATGACTGAACTTGAAAAGTGACAACCATTGTTACATACAGTATCTCACAATAGTGAGTACACCCTTCCCATTTTTGTAAATATTGCATTATATCTTTTCATGGAACTACACTGAAGATATGACACTTTGACACAATGTACTGTAGTCAGTGTATAGCTTGTATAACAGTGTAAATTTGGTGTGCCTTCAAAATAACTCAACACACAGCCATCAATGTCTAAACTGCTTGCAACAAAGGTAAGCACATCCCTAAGCGAAAATGGACAAATTATGCCCAAATTATCATTTTCCCTCTATGATGTCATGTGACTTGTTAGTGTTACAAGGTCTCAGGTGTAAATGAAGAGCAGGTGTGTTAAATATGTTATTATCGCTCTCAAACTCTCTCATACTGGTCACTGGAAGTTCAACATGGCACCTCATGGCAAAAAACTCTGAGCTTCAGCATGGTGACCAAGACCATACAGTGGTTTAACAATACTATGTCTATTTAGAACAGTACTCGCCATAGTCAACCAAAGAAGTTGAATGCATGTGCTTAGCGTCATATCCAGAGATTATCTTTTCAAAATAGACATATGAGTGCTGTCAGCATTGCTACAGAGGTTAAAAGGGTGTGGGATCAGCCTGTCAGTGCTCAGACTATAAGCCTTACAGTAAATCAAATTGGTTTGCATGGCTGTTGTCCCAGAAGGAAGCCTCTTCTTAAGATGCTGAAGGCAAGCAGACTAAGGACATGGATTACTGAATCCATGTCCCATGGTCTGATGAGACCAAGATAATCTTATTTGCTTCAGATGGAGTCAAGCGTGCGTGGCAATAACTAGGTGAGGAGTTCAAAGACAAGTGTGTCAAGCATGTTGGTGGGAGTATCATAGTTTAAAGCTGCATGAGTGCTGCTGGTTGTGGGGAGCTACAGTTCATTGAGGGAACCATGAATGCCAACATTTACTGTGACCTACTGAAGCAGAGCATGATCCTCCTCCTTCAGAAACTGGTACGCAGGGCAATATTCTTACATGATAATGATCCCAAACACACCTCCAAGACGACCACTACCTTGTTAAAGAAAATTAAGGTAAAGGTGCTGGGCTGGCCAAGCAGGTCTCCAGACTTTAACCCTATTGAGCATCTGTGGGGCATCCTCAAACAGAAGGTAGAGGAGGGCAAGGTCTCTTACCTCCACCAGCTCCTTTTTGTGATCATGGAGGAGTGGAAGCAGATTCCTGTTGCTGAAAACTGTGAAGCTTTAGTAAACTCCATGTTCATGACAGTTAAGGCATTGCTGGAAAATAATGGTGGCCACATGAAATATTGACACTTTGGGCATAATTTGTCCATTTTCACTTAGGGGTGTACTCACTGTTGTTGCCAGCGGTTTAGACATTGATTCGTTTTTGAGTTTTTTTAAAGGGCACACCAAATTTAGCTTTTTACAAGCTTACCTTGCATACTTTACTTTATATCAAAAGATCAAATATTCAGGTTGCCCCATAAAAAGATATAATACAATTTTCAAAAATATCAGATCTCAAAAAAGTGGTAATCCCTTGCATTTTTGGGTGAAATTTACAAATATATATATATATATAATAATATTTGTGGGGGTTAGCATAAAACGTTCGGGTAGCCCGGGCTTTGGGCAGAGGAGACAGGACACGCAAAAAAAAGGTCCAAGTCCGGGCTATCCCGGGGTTTTTAAAGGGCAAAAAATAACACACCTTTAATGTCAGGCAAAACTACAAAATAAAATCCGCTCCGGGAGCTCAAACAAAACTTTAAATCGGCCCTTCACCAAGAACACACTAAGTGCCTCTGACAAGACCAAAAAACAACAGAAACAGGGCTACTTACAATGGGCTTGTACTTTCCACACGCCATGTGGGCCTGAACCCAGGCATTAAGGCCTGACCCCACCTTACCTGGGGCGGGGGATTTGGCCACCCCCGGCTCTGTGACCACTCAGAAAAGCCGACCTGGACAAGAGCGGAAAGAACTCGCTTATACTAAACATTCAATAGCATGCGCTACTGCACAAAGAGGGCTCCCCTTCCCCCGGGTCCCCCCACTCGGGACCGCATCGTCCACGCTACATATACATACGAGGCATTCTGGGGGGGAAATGTCCCTTCCCTCAATAAGCCCCCTTTCACTGTCTTACAATAATATACTGTTTTTATACATAAAAATATATATATATATATTATATTTAATTTATATAATAAAATTATTATATATATATAATATAAAAATATATATATTATATAATGTAATAATAAATATATAGAGAGAGAGAGAAGAAGGGGAGATAATAATATACATACAAAGAATATAATAAAAAGTATATATAACATTATAACCCCAGAAGCGGGCAAAACTTCTGGAAGGTTTTATCCCTCATTCCCCAAAATTTTAAGAGGGGTAAGGGGGTCAGGAAAGAAATCAAGGAAAGGTGGCTTTTTCGGTGAACTAAGTTCACTGAAGCTTTGAGTAAGATTGTTCTTCTGTTTCTTGATTTTTTTTTATGGAACCTAAAAGGGTTGCAGGGGGTTCAAATCTTCCCTCTTACTCTAGTGGACTATCTAGGGTCGGTTATGTTTTTATGCAAAAAAAAAAAACCATGCCTTTTTGGGGGACTGAAAGGGTTTTGGTTGACAGGGTTTGTAAAAGGGCTAAAGATTTGTGGGATGCATTTCTGTAATATGTTCTCGCATATATGTATGCTGTACTCTAATGTACTATGTATAAGGTGAAACTGTAGTTTGCATTTGCACTTATTTATTTATTTGGGTTTAATTAAAGGGAAAAATTTTTGTATGATAATTGCGCTGATTGCACTGAGCATGCCCATACAGCTTGACACTGGACACTGAAGAAAGATCTAAAAGGCAGTCGAAGGAAGAGAGTTAGGAGCTGAGTGCTAAAAGAGAGGAAAGGTTGTGAGGAGAGTTCCTGCAGAGAATAAAGAGAGACTGAGAAACTTTGGGGATTCATTGCTGGTGTGGGGTGTGGATGTGTCAGCAAAGAGTGAGTCTGCCCTGAGGCTGACTGAGAAGCCTGTACACCCAAGTCCAGCAGCGTGACTGGACTGGGGAAAGCTAGGAAAGATAGGTAGAATAAGAGTACATATCACTGAAAAACAGTACCTATAACCTATAACCCAAATTTTTAAACACGTACATAATTTTGAAAAAGGGTTAAAACTTAACCTTTTTAATTTTACTTTAAAATATAAATGACCCAATCAAAACCAAGGCAATATTTAAAAAAAAAATTGAACATACAAAAGAATGCAAAAAAAGTGGTCATCAATAGAGGGTCTGTGTTAGGAAGTGTCGACCAGGATAACCTGCGATTAGATGCCCTACCACAATCACCTGGAAGACCCTACCTCCATGTTGGGTATTCGCCTCAAAAAGGGCGTCCCCAATCCCGGTGTCTTGCCCTAGTCGGCCCTGTTCCTCCCTACTGAATAAATAATGTGTTTTCAATTACAGACCACCAATACAAATAGTGCACCTTTTAATAGCTCTTTAATGCACCTTACCCTACCCGACACGTTTCTCTGTGTTTTTTCACGGTTCCTCAGGTGTACTATGGGCTCCTGTTAACCGCCAATACAGAAAGGGTAGAGACAATTTAGAGTGATCCACCCTTAGATGCTATGTAACCCCCCTTTCCCTAGGATGGGGGTTTTTGGATAAGTATGTAAATGTTAAAAAATATAAAGAAGTGAAAGTAGTTCAAGCAGAGTGAACCCTTTTCTGCATAACGGTGGCAAACAAATTTTTTGTTTTAAAACTGTAAAATCAAGCATTTTGTGCCGTAAGTGTGGAAGAGAAAAGTAAAGTTCTTTCTTTTTACTACAACACAGCTTTTTAATCTAAAAAGGGGAAACAAAACCCCTTAAAAATTTTGCTATCACGGGGCAAACTTTTGCTCAAATTGTGGCTGAGTGAGGGCATAGTTTTGTCCACACACGCAACTATTTGTTTTTCTGCTTGCTACTAAGGCCAAACCCGAAACGCGGAAAACTTTTTTCTCTCCTTTGGTACCATGATGGAAGACCTGCCCCTACTCTCCTACAAACATTCTCATCTACATATCTGAGATAGGAGTCCACATTCATTAGCATTGAAAACATTAAAAGGACATGAATCAAGGCTTAGGCAAAACATTTCAGATTTTCTTTTTTTTTTGGTTTGCAAGTCAATTTTTTTTAAAAAGTCCAAAGAACAAAAACATAGGCCCAATACATAAACCCCACTTGGGGCACGTCACCCCTATTTGCAATTTTGCCCTTCTGGATCAAAACAAACAAAATTTAAATGGATGGGCTCTGTCTTTTTTCGGCCCCTTTCAAACTAGTAATTATTTACAACTAAATTTGGCTCCATTACTCTGAAACGAAAGTTCCGCTAAGAACCTTCATTGCAGAGGTGAAAACGGACACCAAGGAATATGTTTCACAACCGGCTATAGTGGTGACTGAAAGACTCTATTGATTAGAATGGGTTCACCTGGTTTCTGCCATGGTGTCCGTTGCTTAGATGGAAAGATAGCGCAGCTTGCTACACAATTTTTTCCATTATTCCCAATAGAACATGTGGTAGGTGTTCTGAATGGAATTTGCGTTGCATATGTGAACCAAGTCATATCGTGCTCTTTACATCTGTGTGGCCTCAAATACTGAATAGGTGAAGGATTGATGCAGTCCCATATTTATTCTTCTCCCCCCACACAAGTTTAGCACTTATTTTTATGACACTTTTACAGTTCCATTTAGATTGCAAGCTCTTCGGCTGGGTTCACACTTTTTATTTGCAGGGCGTAATTACGCCCCGCACTTACGCCGTGGGGACGGGGGCGGGGCGGGAGCGGGGGGGGCGGCAACTCGCCGGCCCATAGACTTTCATTACCAGCGGCGCGTATACGCCTCTGGTAATTCACATGTCACTTATCTCCCCCCTCGGTGTATTCGCCGAGCAGAGAGAGGGAAAGTAATCCATAGTTCTCTATGAGAACTATGGATTACTGTAATGACTGGGACGTATTCCAGCCGTAATTTGCGCACTCCGGCGCGTAAATATGGACTGAAATATGTCCAATTTTAAGCCGTGTGAACCTAGCCTTATGGGCAAGGACAATTCCTTTTTTATTTGTTCTTTAGTTTTGATTACTTGATATCTTACTTGTTTGTTATTAATCCCATGATGCTAAAGAATATATTGGTGTTGCGCAAATAAAGTTTAATGTAATGTCGTACTCTTTGTTACATGTGTTGCTTTGTATTTTTATGAAGTTGTTCCTGTTTTTTTATTTCTTATGTATTAGGTTTAGATGAGATAATTAAGTAACTTGTCTTATTCACTTCGCAATACAATGATGCATTTATCTTTATCTTAGCGTTTTTTAACACATGACAAGTTTATAAGCAGATGCTCTTCTGACTCTAGATCTTTATCTAAACATATATTTTTAGACATCTGAAGATGTTTAGATACTAAGTAAGCATGTCTGGGAGGTATTAGATATGCTGTCCATATCTAATCTTGTTCATTGTAGTGTAAACTGATACAAATTAGATTTAATCTGCAATAATTTCTGTTGAATGATGACTGTAGTTTTATTAACTCCTTCAATTTCTTAACTGTTTTGACCATCAGATTCTTTTTGGTTTCTATATATTGACCCAGCTCTGTTTATTTAAGAAATGTGATTGGCCAGTTGGCTCGGGCCCCCATCTCTAAGTGGGTTCCTTAGGGATCCAATGCACTAGACTCTTGCCCTGGTGCCTGGATTACTCGAAGAGCAGTTTATACATCCACAGGGCTCAAGATACAGTTAAAGGGGTGTTCCGAGAGTTGAAAAAGCTTGTTCATCTGTCGGGGCATAATTAGTTATAGAAGAAAAAGTTCTTACGTAACTCACAGATGCTCCTTTTCATCCCGACTGTGACAGATGCAGCCAATTACAAGCCTCAACATCACGTGCACATCACTGCTGGGGCCTGTGATTGGTTGCAGCCCCGACTGAATGGGAGCACCTGGGAAGTATGATCCTTTTCTTCTATCTTTATGCTATCATGCTCCGACAGACTCTCAGAACACCCCTCTAAAATATAGGGCTCCCTCCTCTGTTCCCTTTCTATGGTGGAATTACACATGGACTAGGATGGACTAGCATTCTGAAGAAGGGTTGTTGATTTAGAAAATGTTTCCGATTGCCAGTCGAAACATTTTTTTTCTTAGCATGAAGACAATTGGTTTCTACCTCATGGGGTTTTCATCTTCTTCTGGATCAACACTACAGGACAATAGGCTGAACTGTATTGACATCTGTATTGACATCTACAAACTACCATACAAACTACATAACTAGGTATAATACCATTTGCAACAGAAAATGGGGTGAATATAACATTTATTATTTCATGGAGGAAAAAATTGGCCACTATGTTCCAAGGAGAGGACACTGTTTTCCTATTAGAGGACTCAAAAGGGGCAATGATATATTTGGGCATTGTTGTTGTATGTGGGCACATAGGAGGGCCTATTAATTATTTAGGTTAAAAAGGGGGGTTTCATAATAATAATGCCCCTGCACAATAAAAGCACAATAGGCTTTATTATTGCTCCCTAGGCATTATTACATTGTAATAGGGTCACTGTAACTGTGTTGAGACAGAAAGGGAGCATTTTCATTGTCAATGCCGTCTAGGAACGATTGTGTTGATTGGGAAATGGTAAGATGGAGCTAGAAAACTCAGTAGCCTAGATATCTGGAAAAAATGGCAGTCTGAAGCTGCACCTGAGAGAAGTCTTCATGGCAGTCTGGACCAGTTGAAGATAGTGAATGGTACCAATCAGAAAATACATCACCGGCAGGTTACAGAATTCACCTGTACTGTAATCACACATATGTTCTGCACAGCAGTTGTGTAGAACTTGTATCTTCTACCTTATGGTCTATATTTGTATAGTGTTTTTTATTCAATTATAGTATAATGGCAATCCTACATTTTAATAAAGCAGTAATGTTATAATTGTCATAGTGTAGCAGAATTATTTGGGCGTTGTATACCTATAGTGCTTCTAATAGCAGTGGTTCAAAGTACTGCAGCAGTCTCAATCAAGGAAACAGGAAAAAAAAACACTATAATACCTTACACCGCTTTTACGAAAAGTACAGCATTTTCAAACACTAGCCCCTTAGACACCAGGCTTTTTTTTTGTTGCATTCAATTTACCTTCCAAGCCTTTTAAGAGCCATAACTTTTTCATTTTTCCATCAACATATAATGGCTTGTTTTTGCGAGACAAAATAGTACCATTGACCATAACATTATGTAATGGGAAGCCCCAAAATATTCTAAGTGTGGTGGAATGTAAAAAAAAACATATTTGTGCCATCTTTCCTGCGTTTAATTTTTTTGTATGGCATTTTGTTTTTACTGTTTTTTTTTTATAATTAACATGTTCTGCAGGTTGGTACAATTCCAATGATACCAAATATGTACAGTTTTTGTTTTATTTTATTTTAGTATAGTATAGTATAGTATAGTTCTGTTGTTACCATTTTGGAATACATGCAACTTTTTGATCATTTTTGTTCCAGTTTTTTGGGGACACGTGGGCCAGGAGCTGGCCCTGAATGCTGGCAATCTTTTCAACTGTATGTGCATCCTCTGCACGCACATACACTTGAACACTACCACGGAGCAGACAGCGAGAGCCCCCTGCCATGCGGAGTACTCCGATTGGTCACAAGCAGGCTTCGTCAGAGTAACGGGGAGAGGTGAGAACTATTAGTTTTTTATTTTTAATTTTCCTATAGACCTACCTACCTACTGAGTAACATATGTATACCTACTTACATGCTGGTATATACTAGTGCATCTCAAAAAAATTAGGATATAGCTGAAAAGATAATTGATATGAATTAGTGTTGAGCAATGAAATCAGCAAAAGTTGAAATCGGGCAGATTTTCACTAAAATCTTGGTTCTGCGATGAAGAGATTATTTCTCTTAAAATCTGATCAATAATCGCCCATCGCGGATTCCAATCTTGTCATTTTCTGCGCTTCCTGTAATTTTGGTGGCTAGCCAATCAGCGCGGAGCACTGAGGGGGGAGTGGGGGAGAACGTCACCGGTGGGGTTTGTAGGGGTCTCATTGGCTGCTGAAATCACATGACCTCATTTTATCTATGTCACTGCACTTCCTGATCGGCGCCATTAGCTTCTATACAGCATACAGAACAGATCACTGTCTCTGCTGAGCTTTTTTAAAAGCTAGTAGAGATTACAGATTTCTAGTTAGAATTAGTTAAAGATATGGAAACAGCTCCAGTGCTCTGAACAGCACAGCTGCGGGGGGAAGGGCTGGCATGCCTGCTCCGGGCCGTCAGATCCTGCATCAGACATATTTCTCCTCTCAAGCCCCTGGGAAATATGACCAACTTTTATTCCTGCCAGCAGCCAGCATCCACCACAGTCTGGGTGTTCCTTTCTTGTGGGGTGCACCTCAGCATATAAATCAATCATATTTGTCCTCTCAAGCCACTTAGAAAAAGCACCCAATATTATTTCTGCGTTGCCAGCTGCCACATTCTGAGTTCAGGGTGTAACTTTCTTGTAGTTCGCACGTCAGTATTTATATCACTTTTGGGGTCAAGCAGCTGGAAAAGACTGCAATATTCAAGGCTCTTTTCAAATAAATCTTGTTTCAAATACTCATTTCTTCCTGCTAATTTTACTCTGTGTCCATAAGGGCATTTGTGCTGGTTTTGGGGTCAGGCTAATGTGAATGGGGTGCCAGGAGTGCAAATAGGGCAGTACTCCGGTGAGTGGCCCTATGCCTTTGTCAAAATACTTGTGCATTTACAAGAAGGGCGATATTATGCACTTTAAGGGTATGGGAATTTGTGAATAAGCAGATAAATGGTAAAACCCAATAATGGCAAAAAGTGATAGGGGTCTCCTGCCAGTTACCATGTGCCATTTCCAATACTGGTGTTTTGTGTCAAAGGGGCCCCGTAGCAGCTGTTACTGCTGTACCTGCTGTGGCTGTGCCATCCTCATGTTTTCGGTTAGCCATTGAATGGAATGAATTATTTTAGCCTGCAAATTTTTTTCTGTGACTCTTGTAGCCTAATTGTCTTGACTAAGATGTACCGCATATCCAGTTTACTGTTGTGGATGTTAATTCCAGCTTCACCTCACTTGTTTGGTTGTAAAAATAAACCTGGTGTTCCTCTCCCGTAGACTTTAATGGGAATTGGAGATTAATCGCAATCGATGATCGAACATTGGGAGATGATTCCATAAAATCTGGAATCTACTCGAATCAGACTACTGGCAAAATCGCTCATCACTAATATCAATAAATTAAGTCAAATGGAGAAACCCATATATTGTTTAGACTCATTACAGTATGAATTACAAGGTTTAGTATAATACATTTGTGAGCCCTATAACAAATAAAAAGATAGTGTAAGATATGCATAAATGTGGGGGGGCGTGGCCAGCCATGAAGAAGTGAGGACGTGTAGAACAGGAGCTCCTCCGGAGGCCCTCTTTATATGTCTGCTTAGGTCCTTCATAATGGGCCAGAAACTAAACAAAAAGACACCCCCAGCGCCTGGATCATCCCTGGACCCGACGGGGCTCTCAATCTCCAACTATTTTGCCCCCTGCAGCATCTGCGGGAGGACTGGTCTCCTTCCCGCGTACTAGAGCAGCCGGCGCCATCTTGTGACTCGGCCAGGAGAACACGCCGAGCCGCCCAGCACCCTGCTAACGCAGCACCGCCGGCGCCGAGCTCCTCTCCCAGCAACCACGGCAGCTCTCCACCTGCGCTGTGCGCCCGGTTACCTGGAGGGGACCGGAGCGCTTCAGAGGCTGAGACCGACGCGTCCGCATCCAGGGACCTTCGTTGCCGACTTCCGTCACTGGACATCAGCGGAGTCGCACAGGCCATGATGCGGATCACTCCCGAGACCGCGCAACCATCAGGTCAGTGCAGGAGGGAAAGCTGCCACCCTGCGAGTGCGGAGAAGCATGCCGACCCCAGAGTACCGCGTGTATCTGCGGTGAGTACGCCGGAGGCGCGCAGCAGGGCTCTCCCCTCCTCTCAGCTCGGCTCTGCCGTCCAGCAGGGAGAGCCAGGGACTCACTCTCTCCTCGGTGCCTCACATAATAGGGCTGCCGAGGGCCCGCGGGATGCGGGTAACGGCTCTGTGACAGCTCTGTCCCTTGACCCGCCTGGCAGCAGTGATAAGGGTCACTCCTCAACAGAGACTGTACGGGATCCACCTGTCCGCCAGGAAGACCCCAAACGTCTTTGGCCTTCTCTGTCTACTGGCCCAATGGGATTGGCACCCCCTCAAGGAGAACCCCAGCCTGCCTACCTGCCGCATGAAAGGGCTCAGGGGGCAACCGTGGTGGACCCTCGCTCTCAGAAGGGGGCTACAGCCTACACAGGCCAGGAGAGTCCTGCGCCAGTTCCTATGGACTCTACTATTCTCATCTCCAGTCCCCCTTCACAGGAGAGTCTCATAGGTGGGGGCTATGGCGGGTCGCCCGACGTGGCTTGGAGTGGTGGCGGGGCCCCGGGGGAAGGAGGTGCTGGATTACATTCTACGCCTCTGGCCCTTGGTAATACGGGCTCCCCTGCTGCTCTGACCCCGTTGGGTCCCCCAGGCGGCTCCTACCCCCAACTTGACAGTCCAACGCAGACCCAGGCAACGTGGGCGTCCAGCTCTAACTCTTCTACATGGGGAAACAGCCCCCAACGCCAGGGCGCTGGCTCCAAGTCCCGACCATCTTCTTCTCAGGGCTCCTCGGTGCTGCTCCTATCCCATTCCCCAGGCCTTCTACCACCTGAGGATGCTGCCCTTGCCTTGGAAGCTCACCCCGAGTTGCGTGCCCTCCTTTCTTTTTTGCCTTCTAAACAAGACTTACAGTCCTTGGCACGAGAGATGCAACAATCCTGGAGACAGGAGCTACGCCCGGTCCAATCCCATGTGGCAGACCTTCAAGCTCGAGTCCATCAACTTGAAAAAGCTCAAGAATCAACGACCGCTCTCATATCTTCCCTCCAATCTTCCATAACGGGACAGTCTGCACAACATTTTCAACTTACCTCGCACCTGGATGACTTGGAAAACCGTAGCCGACATAACAATGTCAGGCTGTGGGGCCTGCCAGAATCTGTCAAGCAGGGTGAACTTACCTCCACCTTAACTAAATTGTTTAATTTCATCCTAGGACGCCCCGAAGAAACTTTTCTGGAGTTCGATAGAGGTCATAGAGCACTGCGTCCACAGAGCACTGATCCAACCCGACCTCGGGACGTCATTTGCAGGATCCACCATTTCACAATCAAGGAGGAACTTATGCGCAAGGCCCGAATGATGCAGCGGATAGAGTTTGAGGGAGTTCACCTGCACTTGTTTCCTGATCTGTCCCGGCGCACACTGCGCATGAGAGCGGCGCTCAAGCCCCTTCTATCCGCTCTTCAGTCCAAAAATATATCATATAGGTGGGGATTCCCCTTTTCACTACAGGTTAGGCATCTGGATAGGATGCTCATTTTCCGTTCCTTGGAGGACTTGCCCATTTTTGTCTCTATTTTGGAATTGCCAGATGTGGCTCTTCCAGACTGGCCTTCTGCTATCTCCATGGACTCTACCACCGAGCTGCCTCAGCTGCGAGGAAACCAACGGCTAGGCACCCACCTGGTGCTCTCTCTGCCTCAGAGACCCCAGCGCCGTCGAGATAGCCCGGATAGTCAGCCTCCAAGAGCGAGACCACATCGCTGAAGGACCTTTGCTACTTGGACCAGGTCTTTGTTCAGTTTCTTAATTGTGCTCATCCCTGAGCCCTTTCACTAGTGATGTCTCCTCCCTCTCTGGGGGCTATGGGTTCCAGCATCTTCCAGACCCTGCTGTCTGCACTTAAGGTTACTTACCTTTTCTCTCTTCTAGCAGTTGACCCCGGCTTTAATTCCTCTTGGGACGTGCTGGACTTGGTTGCCCACAGGGATGGTGGAGACCTTTTCAGCCCTCTGCGGTGTCTTTTTCTTTTTCTTTATATATATAAGTCGTAGTATTGCCTAGTTCTTATCTGGCCTATGGACCTGTGATTGTGGCGGGGTCGTCCCTCTCGGGTCCCCCCTCCCCTTCCTGAATTCCTACCCCCATAACCTTCTCCGTGCACTTGTCTCATCCCTAACCCCTTGGGGGGTTTCCGGGAGGGGGGGGGGGGGCGCTCTCGTCCGAATTTGATTTTGGGGAGGTCTCTGGAGGATGGCTTCCTGCGGCTCCTCTGCATAGTGGTCATTCTCCTTTTTCCCCCTTTTGTATACTTCTGTCTTGGCTCTCCTTGGCTCGCACCTGGGAGAAACCCCCGGTTAGTGTTGGCCCTTTGAAATATTCAAGGGGTTACGGCAGTTAGATATCTGCTGATGTTAGTTAATTGGCCTTGTTTTGTTAGGCTTTTGGATTTGATGTTTGAGTGTTTCTTGCTTGTTGGTTCCGTACTTCTTGACTGGCTTGGCGGGGCGCTGCTCATTGTGTATTGCGCGGACGTTATGGCTTATGCAACTTCTAGTAATCCACATGGCGAATTTACGCCTTACGTCCCTTAACATCCCCGAAAAGCGATCGCAGGTCCTTTTTCACCTCCATAAACAGAGATCGCATATTGTTTTTCTCCAGGAAACCCATCTCCTCTCCTCACAAATCCGATCTTATCGTAACAGGTATTTCCCTGTCTGGTGCCATAACAGTAGCTCTTCTGCTAAAGTCAAGGGAGTGGCAATCTTCTTCCACAAATCGCTTCCTGTCACGGTGATAGACACCTATCGGGATGCGGACGCCAGGGCTTTTTTTGTCACCATATCTCTCCAGGGTCAGATCTTTACATTGGCAAACATATATATGCCAAATTCAGGTCAATTGACTTTGCTGACCAAAACTTTGGATGCTCTACGGCATTTTGCCCAGGGACAGATCATACTAGAGGGGGGATCTAAATTTGGCTCTCAACCCGATCTTGGACACTTCGGTGGGGCGCTCTTCGGTGCCTTACCACATGCTTAATAGGGTGAAAAAATTGCTCCACGACATGCAGTTAATAGACGTTTGGAGGTTGCTGCACCCCCAAGAGCATGACTATACCTTCTACTCCTTCCCTCATAATTCTTACACCCGCATAGATTATATTCTTCCGCAACACTCCCTCTTTCGTTGGGTGTTGTCGGCCTCGGTGGGCAGCATCCTCCACTCGGATCACGCCCCAGTCCACTGCGATCTCAGCCTCCCTCATTACATCAGGCCAGGGTTCTCATGGAAACTGAATGAAACACTTGTGTCAGACTCCCTCTGTCTCCAGGACCTGCAACGCTCCACGGACACATTTTTGTCTGTGCATACAGATGATCCTACCTCCCCACAGGTCCAATGGGAGGCGCTGAAATGCACTCTCAGAGGAATCCTAATTAAGCACGGGGCACGCCTCAAAAGGGAAGCTGCTGCCAAACTGCAGGCTCTCTTGACGCACTTAGCCTCGCTGGAGGCAACTCATAAAACATCGGGCCTGGAGACAGACTTGAGGGCCATGATTCAGACACGTCATGACATTCTTCAGCGTATGGAACATAGGCATAAAAGATATAGGCAGCTGTGCTCCAGCTCGTTCTATTCCTGGTGTAACAAACCGGGCAAGTTCTTGGCCCGGGCACTTAGGGATAAGAGAGCCGCCCTATTTGTTCCCACCATTAAGACCCCGGAAGGTCGTGTTGCTCATATAACAGAAGACATTTTGAAGGTCTTCCAGGACTACTATGCTCAGCTTTATAACCTTCCCACGATGGGATCACGGGTGGCGTCACTCCATGATTATTTTGCTAAAACGTCTCTTCCTCCACTTCCTGTTGCTTCCCTCGTCTCCCTGGAAGAGCCTTTTTCCCAGGAGGAGCTGGCTGTAGCCATTAAATCTCTTCCCTCTGGCAAGAGCCCAGGGCCGGATGGGTATACGGCTCTTTTCTACAAAACTCTCCTGACTGAATTGTCTCAGCCTCTCCTTCGAGCGTTTAACACGGTCTCCACGGAGTCCCCCTTAGATCCGGCCTTTTTGAGGGCCCATATTGTGGTGATCCCAAAGGAGGGTAAGAACCCATCGCAGTGTCAGAATTATCACCCTATATCGCTTATCAACACAGATGCGAAGATTTTCGCTAAGCTGCTAGCGCTCAGACTCAATCCTTTCCTCTCTACAATTATTCACCCGGATCAGGTGGGATTCGTGCCAGCCAGGGAGGCGAGGGACAACACACTTAAGACGTTCTCGCTGATTCATCATGTTCGCCTACAGAAAAACTCCGTGCCTTCTCCTGTCCCTGGACGTGGAGAAGGCCTTTGATAGAGTGGCGTGGCCCTTTTTGAGCGGAGTGTTGGAGTCCTTGGGCCTTGTTCCGGTCATGTGGGGGAGGGTAATGGCCTTATATACTTCACCCCAGGCTCAAGTCAGGATTAACGGAATCTTGTCCACTCCCTTGACAATCGGAAATGGCACCAGGCAGGGATGCCCCCTCTCGCCCATTCTATATATTTTGGCTATGGAGCACCTGTTGAGGGCATTTCGGAGCGATCCTCGGGTGATGGGAATCCGGGTTCGTGAGCATCAGTTTAAATGTTCGGCTTTTGCCGATGACTTGCTCCTATATCTTGGGGACCCCGCTTCCTCCCTCCCGAGGGCACTAGAGATACTGGACGAATATAGCCTACACAGCAATCATAAGATAAACATGTCAAAGAGCCATGCCATGGACTTTAATATTCCGCGGTCCGACCTGTACCCGATGAGGGCAGCTTTCCCCTTCTCCTGGGAGGAATCTTCCTTCAAGTATTTGGGGGTTCATATTCCTTCAAACCCTGATAAAATCTTTGATCTCAACTTTGCCCCCCTCCTTTCCAGGATTAAGCAGGATTTACTAAAATGGGATAATAAAGACTTTTCCTTGATCGGGCGTATGAATATTTTGAAGATGAACACCCTACCCAGACTGCTGTACCTGTTCCAGGCAATTCCCATTCTACTCCTTAGATCCTTTTTTAAGGATCTGCGTAAGATTGTGTCACGATTTGTGTGGGCAAGGGGTAAACCCAGAATAGCGGAGTCCACCCTAACTAGGCCTAAAACGGAGGGAGGCCTCTCATTGCCAGACTTTCAAGCCTACTATTTGGCCGCGGTGGTAGTAAGAACCCTGGACTCTTTCAAGGGAGGCGCCTCTAAACTCTGGGTGCATCTGGAGACCCTGGTATATGGGGCCCCGACCGCAGCTTTGCCCTGGTTGCCGCATTCAATACTGCCTCGAGGTTTGATGGTGCGCGTCCCATTGATTGCTCAGACCTCTGTCCTAATACACAGGTCGTATGCCTCCAGGGTGGGCCTGTTTGGTGTGGGCGGCCCTTGCACTCCGTTGCTGGGTAACCCTGATGTTCCAAGCTCTCTCACTCCAGCCTTGGTCCGGTTATTGGGATCTGACACGGTTGCCTTGGTACTTGACAGGATTATTGAGACAGAGGCATTGAAGGAATATGACAGCCTGGTGGGTACTGATGGCAACCCGACGAGCTTTGCAAGGTTTCACTATTACCAGCTGCGTAGTTTGTATACTAGATGGAAGCGATTATTTGTGGTGCATAGACCCCTTACCACTTTTGACGGGTTGCCATCAGTACCCACCAGGCTGTCATATTCCTTCAATGCCTCTGTCTCTATATTGTGGTGCCTTGGTAGATACTCAGAAAGAAGGGCTCTTTCAGGCCTGTACAGGCTCATTCTTACTTCTCGGGTCTGTGTCAAGCTTCCTTTTCAGCATAGTTGGGAGAAGGAACTTGGCGCCATCCTCCCGGAGGACGTGTGGTCCAAAGCGTTCCAGCTGGCCCACAGGTCCTCAGTGTCTTCCAGGGCCCACAAGCTAAACTATAAAATAATTACAAGATGGTACCGGGTGCCAGCGCTACTTCACTCTTTCTCTCCTTCCATCCCTGCAGTCTGCTGGACAGGGGTACTATGACCCATGTCTGGTGGAGCTGCCCCGTCCTACAACCTTTCTGGGTTGGGGTTCTGAGCTTAATTCAACACATTATGGGGATCAGTCTCTGTGGTGACCCGGCACTGGTGCTCCTGTTTGATATCCCCCTACCCACCGCTTTTCTTAAATCACATCTGGTGATGTTCCTGATCCTTGCTGCCAAAATTCTTATCCCTAGACTCTGGCTTTCCACTGTTAGCCCGACTATATCGGATTGGATCCGTGAGGTCCATGTCCTTCAGCTCCTGGAGGAGTTCAGATCTGATTCTGTTTCATGCTATAGCCGATATCTACTTGTCTGGGAGGATTGGATTTCCTTTTGTGGCTCGGACTGTTATCTGTCCTGTTCCTGAGAGGAGCTCTTCCACAGCGTAGGAGGGGGAGAAACCTTGGATGGAGTGGAGGATGAGTGGGGGGTGTGGAGTGTCCTGTGCAATCTCTCTCTCTGTTTTACATGGGATGTGGTGTGCCCGCCGAGCCAGCCGTACTATCCGTTCCTCTTTTTGTTGATTACTTTATGTTCTCATTTCTTTTACCCTTTGTTTCTTTATTTTCCCTGTTATCCTCTAAGGCTTTTATAAGAGATCACCTCTTTGTCTTATCAGGCAACGGATATGCTCATGCAATGTTTAACTGTTACCTCCTCATCCTTGGTAGGTTGCCTAAGATATAAATCGCTTTGCAGTGTTTACACCTACTCTTTGTGTATGCTTATGTTTGTGGGTTTGGATATGGACGAAATAACTCTGTACCCTCTCCTTATTTTGATGTAATACTGCATTTTGTTGATTTTATGCAATGCGTGACTCTGTACTCTCATGCTACTGTTTTAGAAAAAAAAAAAAAAGATATGCATAAATGTGAATAATCTGTAAATGTGATTTATTAAGAAATATGTGTATATTAAACTTATACTGTATATGTAATAGTTAAAGAGTTAGCCAAGATGGCTGCTGGGTTTGAACAGACTTCAAGCATACACACATATTGTTATAATCTGAGTATCTGCATTTCTAAATAGGTATTGTCTAGTTAGATTTTGTCTAGCTCAAAGGACAATTGTTTGAACTGAAAATACTGTGTGCCTAATTACTATGTATAAAGATAAATGCCTTTGTTTCTCTCTACATAAAAAAGGATCTATTAGAAGACTATACAGATTTGCAGACTAAGCGGCATTTGATAGCTGACTTTGTGTGTAGACAGATAGAGATCAGACTGATCAAATTTAGTTATAGACTGGCAGTTTGCCAAACAAGTTATATTTACAAAATTGTCTACGGATACAGAAGAGTCAGGATGACTGTCTCCGGAGTATTTTTATTTACTTTTGGGTGGAGACAAACATGATTCAGCAGATCTCAAGACAGATATTAGTTTGTGTCTATGAAAACCTGTGAGTCCAAAAATGGTATATATAGCCAGACCTGGAAAGAGCTAGGGAGAGAGGACACAGAGACAGGAAGGACAGGGAGGCCTCTGGGGAGCTGGTGAAGACTGAGGCTTCTGAGGTCCAAGCCCCTGAGAGGAAGGAAGTCCATTAGAAGGTCTTGTGTAGTAGACCAGGAGGAACTTTGTCAGATTTTGGTAGATATTTTTGCATAACTCTCCATTCTAGGTATTGTTGTTTTGTTTCTGGGGTTATTGTGTTGTTTGCTTATTATCTTTTGTTGTTGTGTTGTTTCACAGGGTGTGGTTATATAGGTGTTGATATGCTATGCTTTAATATTCTCTCCTTGTTACTGATTTTATCCTTATTGTTTTTGCGACCATTTTGTTGTATATTATTTTTAGTGTATCTTTACCCCATTGTACCCCATTTCATTCTGGATAAAATATAATCTTTTCTTATACATTTGTTGTTGATATCTCTTTCTTTGCTGACCGTCCCCTGAGAATCTAGGTGGGAATATTGTTGTTGTTCAATATTAATATTCAAGAATATTAATATTGTTAATAATAATTAATATTTCTTACATATTTGGCGAGCCAGGTAGGAGGAGAATAGGAGTGGCAAGTATATCAATAACTATGTATTTTTATATATATCCAGAATCATTTGGCCAGTCCTTTGGGTTGGGAATTGTGGTCTGGTTAGTTGGTGCTAGCAGTACCTTGTGAGGTAGATCAGTGTGGTGGTTGGTTACAACTGTCTGACTGTAAATTTTACAATGGAAGGTTTGAAAAAGAAACTTGTCAAGGTTAAGAATACATCTACTGGGGGATGTATATACCTACCTACATACAGTATATAGTGTACAGGAGTTGTATCCCATTAAATATGCCCTCTATTGTTGTAAATGAATCTTTCATATTTGCACTATTTGAGCTGTACTCGAACTCAGTAACTTTTAAATATGTCAATTCAGTGGTTGTTACTGTCAAGATGTGATTTCATGCTGATTTCATAAAGTTTGTTGATGAACAGCTCACATCAGAAGAGGTTACCTAGGAAACAAAGGTGGAGCTCAAAGTATATAAATAGGAGTCCCATTGGCAGTTAGACTATTAATAAGTTCGTTAATTAATTAGACTGTTAGTTGAAGTAAATGAAGGATGTTTTAAATGGTTTGTCTCACTACAAGGATTGGTTTTTATGTTAAAGATCTTGTAAAAAGAAGTCACTTTGCAATATGTGTCCATTAACAGTGTCCTACCTATTCCTAGATATTCCTTCTTGTATGAGTTGCATCAGCTCCTCAGGTCGCTATAGCTACAGACCTGTTTGATCTATCCTGAAAGGCTGCCAGCACTGGTTGCTATAGCTACAGAACTGTTGTCCTCAGCAGCTCGTCACTGCAGACCAATAGTAGTCAGTAAACCACCCGTGAATTCAAAAATGAAACCGAGAAAATAGGACTGAGGTAAACTGAGTCAATGTAGTGAGACAACCCCTTTAAGCATTTCCTGGTTTCCAGACGGCTAAGGAACCGGAGCACTTTTTATTCTACTCCTTGCCACAAAGATCATCTTTAAGGAAGCCGACCAAGTTCAAAAGCAGAAAGGAAAACAGGTTCTGCAGTCAAAGGCAATAATGTGTTTGTGAGGTAACTCAGTCCCGTAAGCCTCACGCTTATTGGTGTCCAGTATATGCTTCTGGCCTGGCCCAACACCTATAGACTTTAGAAGAGATTACTCCAGATTGCCTGGGATTTAGAAAGGATTCCTTGCTTACATAGTCTGGATATTATGGGACTATTAAAGAAGCTATTCCTGCTACTCAGAGCTGTTCAAGCTTGGTAGGAAACTGAAGTTTTGTGAATGGAATTGTCTTTGCTGTGTAAAATCTAATTTGGCGTAAAATATGCTTCAAATTCACCTTCCGTCTCCCGTTTATCTGCATCTTACAACATGGGCACCTCACCCATCATCTCAAGCAGTTGAGGAACGAACCATAGTTAGAGAGTTACCTGGGGGAATTAAGGAGGAACACCACCCACTCTGCCAGCAGACTCCCTCTTCACTGAAAGGCTATGTTCACACGGCTTAAAATGGGACGTATATCAGTCCGTAATTACGCGTCGGAGTGCGCAAAAATTTCGGCTGGAATATGTCCCAGTCATTACGGGTAATCCACAGTTCTCATAAAGAACTATGGATTACGTCTCCTCTCCCTGCTCGGCGAATACGCCGAGGGGGAGATAAGCATAGTTGCCAACTTTTGAAAATGAAAAAGCAGGAGATCTTAGTAAGCCGTGCGCAAAAATTTGCATGGCCACGCCCATCTTGTCGGTATGCCACGCCCCTTCAAAAAGCCACACCCACTCCACCTAACTGCATAACGGCTTTGGAAGAAACCAGGTAGATGCCCTTAAAGCCAGGTTAGTAGCCCCCATAACAGGTTTGTGCCCCCTTTCAGGCCGGTAGATGCCCCCTTGTAGCCAAGTAGATGCCCCCTCTGTAGCCAGGTTTGAGCCAGATTTGTAGCCAGGTAGATGCCCCCTTTTTTTAGCCAGGTAGATGCCCCATTTGTTAGCCAGGTAGGTGCCCCCCTTTGTTGCCAGGTAGTGCCCCCTCTTTTGCCAGGTAGTGCCCCCATTGTTTGCCAGGTAGTGCACCCCTTGGTAGACAGGTAGTGCACCCTCTGTTGCCAGGTAGTGCCCCATTGTGCCAAGTAGTGCCCCCTTGTTGCCGGTAGACCCCCCATTGTAGCCCGGTTGTGCCCCCATTGTTGCCCGGTTTGTGCCCCCATTGTTGCAAGGTGACCCCCCATTTTGCCAGGTAGTGCCCCATTGTTGCCAGGTAGTGCCCCCATTGGTTAGCCCGGTAGTGTCCCATTGTTGCCAGGTAGTGCCCCCCTTGTTGCCAGGTAGTGCCCCCCATTGTTGCCAGGTACTGCCCCCCTTGTTGCCAGGTAGACTCCCCATTGTAGCCAGGTAGTGCCCCATTGTTAGCCAGGTATTGCCCCCCTCTGTTGCAAGGGAGGGCCCCCATTGTAGCCAGGTAGTGCCCCCTTTTGTGTCAGGTAGTGCCCCTCTGTTGCCAGGTAGGGCCCCCCATTGTAGGAGGTAAGTGCCCCATTGTAGCCAGGTAGAGGCCCCCTTATTGTAGCCAGGTAGACCCCCATTGTAGCCAGGTTGTGCCCCCATTGTAGCCAGGTAGAGGCCCCCTTATTGTAGCCCCCGGGAGATGGCCTCTAAAGCTAATAAAAAGAAAATAATAAAAGTCACTCACCTCACCAGGCTCCTGCAGCACGGCCCGCTCCGGACGATCACAGGGGGGGTGAGTGCAGCCGCGCGTCACTTCCCCTGCGCCGTTGACCTGTATGTACGGCGCGCACAGGCGCCGGACATACAGGGGAGAGGGAGGAGGGAGCGATCCCTCCCGCCCCTTCCCTGCACATTGACACGCACAGGGCGGGTGAGCGGACGCTGCGGACGCTTCACCCGCCTGTAGGAGCGGCCCGGCGGCGCAAGAGTAGCTGCTGAGGACACCAGGTCTGTGGCTATAGCAACCAGCGTTGGCAGCCTATCAGTAGAGATCAAACAGGTCCATAGCTTTAGCGACCTGAGGAGCTGATGCAACCCATAAAAGGCGGATATCTAGGAATAGGTAGGACTCTGTTAATGGACATATATTACAAAGTGACTTGTTTTTGTTTTCTTCAACATAAAAAGCAATCCTTGTAGCGAGACAACCCCTTTAAGTTTTTTATCGCTCCATTTTTAACTTTTTCATTTCTCTTATTTTTCTTTATTTTCTTCTTTGTGGCATAATAGCATAGTAATATATGTTAGCATATTATCCTGTATACGTTCAATAGTTATTCCTAAATCTTAAAGCAATGATCGCTTTATTGGAGTGTGGCTTAACTTCTTCTATAATATATGTGTACACCATCAGCTCGAGTGCTGTGTCCTGAATTAACTACAAAACAATATTACAATTTCCTCTACATAATTAGATTTGCTCATAAGTTATTTGGACAGTAGGAGAGAGACGAACAAGTAATTGATCTCATGGTAAGTGATAGATGAAAAGGCTGGTGAGTTAGGAAAAACAGCTGGCAGTCATAGAGGGATATATACTATACTAAAATTACTTCTTGGAAAAATGGAAAAGTTAACAGGCTTTTGTGACCATGATAAATTTAGGATTTTGATTATTTTCAATGCCCTCAGAAACTGGTCAGAGAATTGGAGCTTTTTAACCTAGACATTAAACCGACTTTTGGAAATCCTTATGACTACATGGATCTCCTGCAGATCTCATTTTTTTAATTAATTAGGTTTAAAGGAGATGTCTCACTACAAGGATTGCTTTTTATGTTAAAGATCTTGCAAAAACAAGTCACTTTGCAGTATATGTCTATTAACAGTGTCCTACTTATTCTGAGATATCCGCTCTTGTATGGGCTGCACCAGCTCCTTAGTCATTATAGCTACAGACCTGTTTGATCTATCCTGATAGGCTGCCAACACTGGTTGCTATAGCTACAGACCTGGCTTCTACTGCAGCCTAATAGGAGCTAGTAAACACGCCCCTGAATTCAAAATGAAACCAAGAAAACAGGACTGAGGTAACATGAATCAATGTAGTGAGACAACCCCTTTAATATGGGCTATAGTGTACAGTGCTGTGAAAAAGTATTTGCCCCCTTCCTGATTTTTTTAATCTTTTGAATATTGTACTTAAATGTTTCAGATCACCAAAGAAATTTAAATATTAGAAAAACATAACACAAGTAAACACGAAAAGCAGTTTTAAATGGAGGTTTTTATTATAAAGGGAAAAGTAATTAAAACCTACAGGGCTATGTGGGAAAAAATAATTGCCCACCTCCCCCCTTGAAACATAAATAAACTGTGTTTGGTCACATCTTTGGGAAGCCTAGTTTAATTTCTCTAAGCCTCATCCAGGCCTAATTACTGTCACACCTGTTCTCAAGCAAGGAACCACTTAAATAGGATCTGCCTGACAAAGTGAAATAGACCAAGAGATCCTCAGAAGCTAGACATCATGGGGAGAGCCAAAGAAATTCAGGAACAAATGAGAAACAAAGTAATTCTATAAGTCTAGAAAAAGGTTATAAAGCCATCTCTAAAGCTTTGAGACTCCACAAATGGAGAAAACATGGAACAGTGGTGAACCTTCCCAGGAGTGGCCGTCCATCCAAAATTACTCAAGAGAGCAGCGACTACTCATCCAAGAAGTCACAAAACCCTTCACAACAACATCCAAAGAACTGCAGGTCTCACTTGCCTCAGTTAAAGTCAGTGTTCATGATTCCATCATAAGAAAGAGACTATCCAAAAATGGCAAGCATGGCAGAGTTCCAAGAGAAAAAAACACTGCTGAGCAAAAAGAACATAAAGGCTCATCTTGGTTTTGCCAGAAAACATCTTGATGATCCTCAAGACTCTTGGGAGAAGATTCTGTAGACTGATGAGACAAAAGTTGAACTTTATGGAAGGTGTAAGTCCCATTACATTTGGCGTAGAAACAACACAGCATTTCAGAAAAGTAACATCATACCAACACTAAAACATGTTATTGGCAGTATTATGGTCTGGGACTGTTTTGCTGTTTCAGGACCTGGAAGGCTTGCTGTGATAAGTGGAACCATGAATTCTGCTGTCTACCAACAAATCCTGAAGGAGAATGTCAGGTCATCTGTTCGTGACCTCAAGCTTAGGTGCACTTAGGTTATGCAGCAGGACAATGATCCAAAACACACCAGCAAATCCATCTCTGAACAGGTTAACCTTAATCCGATTGAGATGCTGTGGCATGAACTCTAAAAAAGCCATTCATGCTTGTAAACCCTCCAGTGTGGGTATATTACAACAATTCTGCAAACATGAGTGGGACAATATTCCTCAGAGTGTTGTAAAACACTCATTGGCAGTTATCACAAACACTTGATTGCAGTTGTTGCTGCTAAGGATGGCCCAACCAGTTAGTAGGTTTATGGGGTATTTACTTTTTCACACAGGCCCCTGTAGGTTTTGATTAATACTAAAGCCCTTAATTTAAAAACTGCATTTTGTGTTTGTATTATATTTGTCTAATATTTAAATTTGTTTGGTGATCTGAAACATTTAAGTCTGACAAACATCTAAAAGAGTAAAAAAATCAGAAAGGGGGGAAATACTTATTCACACCACTGTACTGTATATATAAACTTTATGAATGTAATGTGTTATTGTGCTTTATACTTTTATTTTAGTTTATCTCCGCTCAGCCCTCCCCAAACAAAACATCACACTATTCAAAGTAGAGTGATGTTCGTTAGGGAAGGGCTGCAACGGTCTCCTGACTAGCATGTATGTGTGCTATGCAGTAGGCCAACTGGCTCTGCTATTGTGTATGCAACAGTAACGAATGACATTCCGAAAGGAGCATCATCACTTGCTGCCATACACATAATAGTAAAAGTATAAAATACAAAAAAACACATTTCATCAATAAAGCTTATATATACACTATAGCCCATACAAAGCCTAATTAATAAAAAAAAGAAGCAGACAATCCCTTTATTTTCTCAGTTGGCAGATTGATGAGGGCTGAAGTAAAGTGGCAAAACTATTTAGATCATAAGTCATATAAAATGCAGTGTGGGCCCAGGGAGGGAAAGGAGGGGACCACCGCTGCTGTTTAACTTTATGCGGCCCCCCTTTTATATATAGTGCACTGCTGCCACCCACCAGCCACGTTTCTTCACATAAACTTTATGTGGGAGTAGTGTTGAGCGATTATTATCGACAAAGTTGAAATCGGCACGGTATTTACGTTGATCGGATTTTTTAGATCACGCGATAATTTAGGTTAAAATCTGTGCATAATCTATTAATATTGCGCCATTTTCGGGGCTTCCTGTCATTTGGCGGCCAGCAAATCAGCTTACAGAATTAGAGCAGGGTGAGATTGTGTGCGACGCCCATGACTGGGATGTGTATGGTTGCGATTTGCTAGAAAATAACATGACCTTGTTTTACATAGAACAGCCCTTCCTGTTCATGATCAGTGTCTGTCAGCGTCTCATAGCAGTAGGACTGCACCTGCCTCGCCCAAAAACAGCTCAGCAAACAGCTCAACGAAATTATTCTATTTTTTCACAGAGACGCTCTACTTTTAGCTGTGATCCTTAGAAGTTAGTTAGATCAGAGATTTGCAGATTTTAGGGAGTTAGGCAGAGAATTTTAAAGGAGCATCTACCGCTGTAAAGTCATGGGGGTGAGCGGGTGGGGGGGGGGCGCGGGCGAACACAGACAAGCTCTATCAAGGATACTGGATATTGTACAGCCAAAACTTTGGTTAGACAGTGCATGGCCTTATATTAGGATACAGATCTTTTCTAGTAACTGCAGGTCTATTTTGCAGGTCCACTTTTATTCTCAGTATACATTTCAGATAGGTGTTCTTTTTCAATTTTGCCCAGTCCAGCTTTGTTGATATAGCCACCTTTTGCACTTAAATTTGAATACAGCAATTTGTAGTCACCACAGTGTATGATAGGTGCCAAAAAATACCTTTTAATATCCGTATACATTTAAGAAAGGTGTTTTTTTTCACTTTTGGTCAGTCCAAACGTTGTTGTAGATTACTTTGCAGTTAAATTTGAATCCACAACTTTGTAGCACCACAGGGGTACTGATAGGGCCAAAAATACCTTTTAATATCCGTATACATTTCAGACAGGTGTTTTTTTTTCACTTTTGGTCAGTCAAGCTTTGTTGATAGATCTACTTTGCAGTTAAATTTGAATCCAGCAACTTTGTATCCCACAGGTGTACTGATAGGTGCCAAAAATACCTTTTAATATCCGTATACATTTCAGACAGTGTTTTTTTTCACTTTTGGTCAGTCAAACTTTGTTGATAGATCTACTTTGCAGTTAAATTTGAATCAGCAACTTTGTAGTCACCACAGGTGTCTGATAGGTTTCCAAAAATACCTTTTAATATCCGTATACATTTCAACAGGGGTTTTTTTCACTTTGGGCAGTCAAGCTTTGTTGATAGATCTACTTTGCAGTTAAATTGAATCCCCGCAATTTGTAGTCACCACAGGTTTGAATGTCCAAAAAATCCCTTTTAATCGGGAAAAATTTCAGATCGTTTTTTTGCACTTTGCCCAGCCAGATTTGT
>JAODAL010020316.1:0-69750 GCA_025379985.1 Phyllomedusa bahiana | reverse complement strand
TGGACATACCTAAACATTGGGAAGAGAATTTTGATACCCCTAAAGTTTTCTGCATCAGATTTTCTTAGTTCCCCCCCAAAAGGTGACCTGTCCTGACAAAAAAAAAAATCCACAAAAAAACTTCTGCCTTTATGAAACTTTTGTAAAAAACCTTGCATCCACCAGGCTGATCGTGTGACAATCGGATCATTGCTATGTGTGGGGTGTTTCCATTCAGTGTCATTACAACAACGCAGAATTTATATAGAATGGAAGAATATATAAATTTCCGCACCAATATTGTGGTATAAAAAGTAGAAATTTTAATCCAAGCAGTAAAAATAAAATATATACAAAAGCGGTCTCAGGACAGACAGGGTATGTGAAGATAGAGTAGCCTTATCAACGCGTTTCGACCACGTTTTCTTACTCATGTTAAAAAAAAAAAAAAAAAAAATAGAATGGAAGATAGAATAGCCGAACTAACGCGTTTCAAGCAGGTATTTTTACAGGTGTTCTTACTCATTTTTTTGGTTAAATAAAAGAGTAGAAGATAGATTAGCCTAACCAATGAGTTTTGGACAGGTGTTCTTAGGTGTTTTTTTTAAACAATGAGTAAGAACACCTGTTAGAAGCACGGTGGTTAGGCTACTCTATCTTCACAAACCCTGTCTGTCCAGAGACTGCTTTTTTTTTTTTTTATTTTTGAGTTTTTTACTGCTTGGATTAAAATTTTCACTCCTTCTGCATCATTTCTTCAGCGCCCACCCACAGAGCTGACACTGTAATCTGCAAAAAAAAAAATCCACAAAAAAAGTCCACTTTTATGATCTCGGTAAACCAAGAATCAGCTCCTAATAGGGTAAATTGTGATTTTTTTTTTTTTTTAAGGGCCGTGGAGATTTCTCTATAGAAATGTCACTTAATATAGGGGCACAAGCCCGACGCAATCAAACGACTTCTTAAAGGGGTTGTCTCACTACAGGGATCGCTGCTTTTTATGTTAAAAATCTTGCAAAAACAATTCACTTTGCAATATGTGTCCATTACCAGTGTCCTACCTATTCCTAGATATCCCCTCTTGTATGAGCTGCATCAGCTCCTCAGGTCGCTATAGCTACAAACCTTTTTGATCTCTCCTCATAGGCTGCCAGCGCTGGTTGCTATAACTACAGAGCTGTTCAATCTCTCATGATAGGCTGCCACACGGGTACTACGCTACAGACTGTTGGGATCTCTCCTGATAGGCGCCACCCTGGTTGCTATAGCTACAGACCTGTTCCATCTCTCATGATAGGCTGCCAGCACTGGTTACTACAGCTACAGACCTGTTTGATCTCTCCTGATAGGCTGCCAGCGCTGGTCGCTATAGCTACAGACCTGGCTTCTACTGCAGCCTAGTGGAAGCCAGTAAACACACCCCTGAATTCAAAGAGAAAACAAGAAAACAGGACTAAGGTGAGATGAATTAATGTAGTGAGACAACCCCTTTAAAATTGCAAGAGCAAAGAGAAGCAACCTTTAAGCCACTTCTACAATGGTGTTTCTGAACCTGTGTCTCTCCTGCGTTTACAAAACTACATTTCCCAGCATGCCTTGGCAGGCGCAGGCTCTGTTGGCATGCTGGGAGTTGTAGTTTTACAACAACTTAGCTAGCCACAGGTGTGGTATTACGTTAAAATGCTGAAATACTCAGTAGTGGTCTTCGCTATTCTCTCGCTGCGCCGATTCAACCACCCAACCCTAAAAACGTGACCTTTAAAAACGTCAACGATTCTTTTAGGTGTAGAAAGAGGGCGGCCGCTGCACTTCCTGCACCTGAGATGACGTAGAATCACGGCGCCGGAAGTGTGCCTCACGGTACAGCACACATGTGATGTTGGGATCCTCGTGTGTGGCGGCTGAATGATTCTGATCAGAGGGAGGAGGTGATAGAAGAAGAACATGGCGGACTCTGCTGTACAGTTCAAGACCAAGTAAGAGAGAGAGGAAGGGACACTTGTCTGCCTGCTCTTCATACAGTTGTAGTGCATGGTGTGAGTGGGGCACTACAAGTCCCAGCTGTAGCAGGACATCACTGTCTGCTGTGGACGATTGCTATTAAAAGGTCCTTTATGTGCAAGGAAACTTCACCTATAAAGCTGAGCCAATGGGCTTCGTATATTTATCACTGAAGATCACTGCTTGCTGTCAGTGAACGGAGACAAGGCTGCTCGTGTGACAATTGCACGGCTGCACGGATCATTGCTATCTATGGGGTGTTTCCATTCATTGTTATTACGACAATGCAGAATTTATATAGAACGGAAGAATAGACAGATGTCCGCACCAGTCTTGTAGGAGAAATTTTAATCCAAGCAGTGAAAAACAAGAATATGCATAAAAAAAAAAAAAAAAAAAAAAAAGTGATCTCAGGAAAGACAGGGTATGTGAAGACAGAGTAGCCTAACCAACGCGGTTTTTTCAAAAACCATGAATAAGAACACCTGTTCGAAACGTGTCGGTTTGTCTTCTCAATCATCTACGCTGTCTTTATTTTTTTGTAAAAAAAAAAAAAAAAAACATGAATAGGAACACCTGTTTGAAACGCGTTGGTGTAGGTTACTCTATGCTATCTTTTTGGGTTTTTTTATAAAAAAAGGGGGTACACCTGTCTGAAATGCGTTGGTTAGGCTGCACGATCATCTATGCTATCTTTAAAAAAATAATTAACACCTGTCCGAAATGCGTTAGTTCAGCTACTCTATCATCTACTTATTTTTTTTTTTTTTTTTAAAACCTTGATTAAGAACAGCCGTTGGTTACACTGCTCTATTATATATGATATCCTTGCTTTTTTTGAAAAAAAAACCACGAGTAAAAGACACCTGTAAGAAAACGTGTGGGTTAGACCTTCGCTGTCAACTACGCTGTTTTTTATTTTTTTTAAAAAAAAAAAAAAAAAAAACATGAATAGGGACACCTGTTTAAAATGCGTTGGTTTGGCTACTCTATGCTATCTTTTTTTTTTTTTTAAGAAAAAAAAGGTGGTACACCTGTCCGAAATGAGTTGGTTAGGCTGCTCGATCATCTACTCTTTTATTTTATTTTTTTTAAAGTTTATTAAGAACACCTGTCCGAAATGCGTTGGTTCAGCTACTCTATCATCTACTCTTTTATTTATTTTTTTAAAAACCTTGATTAAGAACAGCCGTTGGTTAGCCTGCTCTAATATATATGATATCCTTTATTTTTTTAAAAAAAAAAACACATGAGTAAGAACACCTGTACGAAACGTGTCGGTTAGCCTTCGCTGTCATCTACTCTGTCTTTTATTTTTTGTAAAAAAAAACAAAAACATGAATAGGAACACCTGTTTAAAATGCGTTGGATTGGCTATTCTATCTATGCTATCTTTTTTTTATTTTAAGAAAAAAAGGTGTTACACCTGACCGAAATGAGTTGGTTAGGCTGCTCGATCATCTACTCTTTATTTTATTTATTTTTTTAAAGTTTATTAAGAACACCTGTCCGAAATGCTTTGGTTCAGCTACCCCTTATCATCTACTTTTTTAAATTTATTTTTTAAAAAAAAAACCTTGATTAGACACCCGTTGGTTTAGCGCATGCTCAAACTAATAATTGATATCCTTGATTTTTTTGAAAAAAAAAAACACGATTAAGAACACCTGTTTGAAACGCGTTGGTTTCTCATAGAGAGCTATGAATTATGTCTCTCTCCCCCGATGTACAATGCACGTGTATTGTACGCCGGGAGAGAGAAGTGACATGTCACTTCTTCGCAGCGCTTACGATGTGGAAATGGAAGTGAATGGGGCTGCCCATGTCATTGCAATGACAGTCTAGGGTGGGCCCTCCCCCCCCCCCCCCCCCCCCCCAAGTGCCCGGAGGATCCCGTCGCACGACCCAAAACACCCGGCGTAATTGCGGGGCGTACTGTACAACCCGTAATTATGCCGTGTGAACATAGCCTTAGGGTATTTGCGCTCAATCGGGGGGGAGATGCGCCCAAAAATTCGGTAATATACAGCCTTCATAGAGAATATGGTTTTCCCCTCCTCTCCCTGATCACAATACACGTACTGTACACGTGGGGAGATAAGTGACATATCAATTATTCGTGCCGCGAGTAATGAATGTCAATGCCCCCCCCCCCGCGCACGCTGTGGGAATACGCGATGATCAGCGCAAGCTCCCGAGTGTGAACATATCCAAAAGTTGTCCTACTTTATGCCACCATCTGTGCCCAAATTTTAGCCCATAACTAGAGGCCTCTCTGCGCCTGACGGGTGTCAGCTGTAATACACAGGCGCCGCCTGCCATGTATGCAGCAGGCTTTATACATTGATTGGATAACATAGTGTCTTGGATCATGCAGCGTGCCCCCTCCTATGACAGTAGTAATCCCTAATACAGGGGCTCAAAACGGGGCCTCCCAAAATTGGGCTACAAAATCCATCATGCCCACTGTTTTCGATTTAAAATGGATCATGGGGTTGTAGTTTCCCAACAGCTGGAGGGCCGCATTTGCAGGTGCCCCCAATAGTACCTCTTTTTAAATTTTTGTTGCACAACTGACCCCTCCACTCCCTTCCCCAGTGTTGGGCGACAGTCGCAGTAGCTCAAGGCTCCCAATGGGACGAGATGAAAAATTTATGGATATTTGTGGGTTTGATTTACCGGACCTCTCCTACCCCCGGGGCCAGTTCCTGTTGTTGCAGCACCTTTTCCCCTGGGAAAAAAAGGGCCCCGGCCCCTTGTTTTGCCGTTAAAGGGGGCTCGATGATGTCGTTAGTCGTGATTGATAAGCTCCTTTAACAGGGTGTTCTAAGGCTATGTGCACACGGCTTATTTGGACGCTGATTTTTCAGCCCCCAAAACGGCATCCAACCCCGCCTGAAACGGCTGGTGACTTTGCGCATTTTGGGCGGATTTTTAGATCTGTTTTTACCCCTTTTAAATTAATAGGCAGGGCAAAAAACATTCCAAAAAACGCATCCGAAACCTTTTAGGTTTGGACGAGGTTTTTAAGTTTCCTTGATTTTTTTCGGGATTTTCAGCGCTGGAAACGCTTCAAGAATTAACAGGACTCTTCTTTTTCGTCCCAAAAAAAGCTTCCAAAAAAAGCGCTTTTTTCACAGGAATCTTTAAAAGAATGGGGCTTTTTGATGATGTTTGGGGGTGAAAATGCCCGAAAAAAAACGTCAAAACAGCCGTGTGAAAAATTCCCAGATTTCTAAAAAACCCTTTTCACCCTCCCATGTGCAAAATCGAAAAAAACTTCTCTTTTTCCCATCACCCCTTTCCAACACTTGGCAAGGGTGCAGGTCCCCTCTCATCCCCCACTGAGACAAACAGGTTTTATGGACCCCTATGCTGCGGCCAATCACTGCCTCATGATGACATCACGTTCATGGTCCTGATGGCAGCCCAACGCTGACCTCACTGGAAAATCCCTTCAGGATCACATTTTGCTGCAGCCAAATCACTGCCCCACTGATGACATCATTTCATGGATCACGAGTGCAGCCCAACACTGCCCCAATGATGACACCTCCAGGGGTACATGACGCTGGGCCCAAACACTCCCTCATGATGACATCACGTTCTGGGTCACATGATCTGCAGCAATCATGACCCACTGATGACATCATGTCCATGGATCACATGATGCTGCAGCCAATCACTGACCCCCACTGATGACTTTATTCCATGGTCACCTGATGTGCAGCCCAAACACTGACCTCACTGATGCATTACTTTGGATCACGTGATGCTGCCCGGGCCCTCACTACCTCATGATGACATCATTTTTAGGACCCGTGATGCTGCGGCCAAACACTAACGACATCATGCCATGGTCACATATGCTGAGCCAATCCTGCCTCATGATGAATCATTCCATGGATCCGTTGCAGCCAATCACTGACCCATGATGACATCATGTCCCCAAACACATATGCTGCAGCAATCACTGACCTCACTGATGCCTCATGTCCAGGGATCACATGATGTTGCAGCCAATCACTGACCTCACTGATGACATCATGCCCAAAAGGATCACATGATGGCAGCCAATCATGACCTCACTGATGACACATGTCCTGGATCACATGATGCTGCAGAAATCACTGCCCTCATGATGACATTCCATGGTTCACATATGCTGTAGCCAATCATCCCCTCACTGAGACACTTTTCCAAGGATCACATGATGCTGACCAATCATGACCTCACTATGAATCTGTCCATGGATCAATGATTGAGCCAATCACTGACCTCACTGATGACATCAGCCATGGATACAGATGCTGTACCCAATCACTGCCTCATGATGAAAACATGTCATGGTCAATGATGCTGCAGCCAATCACTGACCTCACTGATGACAACATGTTGTCTGTGGTCACATGATGTACATGCAGCATTATGTGATCCTTTACTGAGACATCATCGGAGGGGGGGGGGGGCACTGGAGCTATAGGAGAGGCAAGTGGTTTCTATTTTCACACAGTGGGAGGTTGTTAGAAGTCTTGACAAACCCCCTTAATGATGTATTTGCAGAACTTTAACCCTTTGCGTCTTTTTTTTTTTCCCCCTGCAGTTAGTCCGTGGAGAAGAAATTTGAACCATTCTACAAAGGAGGAAAAGTTCAGGTATCCAGGGAGTTTTTTTTTCCCCTAGATCCACTGATAATATTTACAGCTATTAGGACTCATGAGGATTTTTATTCCCTGACAGATCACACAGGACGGGGCAAATCTATTATGTATAAGTGATAATAAGCTGAATGTCCTGGAGATTGCCACCGGAGCTGTAGTTCGTACAATAGAACAGGTAAGGGTGTTAAAGGGGTTTCTCACCATGCTGTTTCACAGAGCCATAGGTAGCTTTAGACTCACACTTGCTGGTCAGGCTGTGGGTGGTTCGATAGCTTTAGACTTGCGTTTCCTGGTCAGGCTGTGGGTGCTTTGATAGCTTTTTTTGGTGAAAAACCCTGACCATTTGTTTGTTTTTTTCTGGTAAAAAGGAGGACCCAGGTTTTTATCAGCCCCGATGATGAGGTAAGTACATAGTATTCAGCAGCCGCCGCTCAGAGATGAGTTGCTCCATTTCTGTTTCTTGCTGGAATATCTCAAATCTAAATGAGGCGATTTTTAGATTTGAGTTACACTCTCCTGCCACTTTGTGTCCTCAGCTCCTATGCAGACCTATGTGCCGCCTGCTTAGATATTTTGGGTCTGCCCCGCCATCATACATACTTCCATCTACTCCTGCATTAACCCCTTAACGACCGCCCGCCGACATTAGACGTTGGCTGGTGCGGGTCGTTCGTCTGGACCGGGGTTTGCAGCTCCTGGCGCCGCAATTGCGCTGGGATCGGGGCTGTCTCAAGCCCCGATCCCAGGCATCTCCTTTGACACGGGTACAGGGGAAAAAACCTCCGCAGCCCGGTGTTTTAAAACCCTTTGACCCTTTTAACCCTTTGATGGCGGGGGTTTACCGCAGCGCAATAAAAGGGTTCCCCTGCTCTGTGGGTGATGGGAACCCCGGTGACCCGCAGGCCCGGGAAGGGCGCCAGTCGCCTGGGGACCTGGGTTTGGCCCGAAACTGTCGTGATAAGCCAGTGATTAGGCGCCGGGGGTCTGCCCCGATCACTGCTGGTCACTAATCACTGAAAGATTGAATGATTGCATATTGAATATGCTAATACATTATGAGTGTAAAAATTTTTTAAAAAATGTTAAACAGTTCTCCTTCGGGGAGTAAAAAAAAAAAAAGTAAAAAAAGAAACTAAAAAGTGAAAAAAAAAAATTAAAAATAAATTTTAATAAAAAAATTGTGCAAAAAAATTACACGAAAAAAAAAAACACACGACCGCAATAACCGTGGGAAAAATTTAAAAATTTTAATTAGTGTGAAATGTGAATGTGAAAAAAAAAAAAAAAAAAATACTGCAATTATTTATAAGGAACTTAAAAATATTCCCCATAAAGTACAACTTTTTCCCCCAATAAAACAAAAGGCCTATACACCGTCATTGAAAAAAATTAAAAAGTTACAATGTTGAAAAAGGCAAAAACTAAAAAAAAATGTTTTGGGCTTAACTATTTTCAGGCGTTCGGCTTAAGGGGTTAAGGAAGGCAGCAGTCTGCAGGATCGGACCACACAGGGGTTGCAGTCATGGAACGCGCATAGTCGCGCCTAGGAGCTGTAAACACAAAACAGATCGGTTAAGGCTACGACCATTGCTAAGGGGATTTTCTTCCTTTTGAAGCAGTTGATCATCATAGTGGTAAAGGTGGACATGTCCTTTAATTCACCTCTTGATCATTTTTCCCTGCAGATCCTGGTCACGTGCAGCCGAGCTTTGCTGCTAAAACAGTGGGAATGGAAGGAGGGCACCTGCTCTCGGACCTGGAAGGCCATCCACAAGGCGCCGGTCTCCAGCATGGCCTTCGACTCCACCTCTACCTTGCTGGCAACAGGTGAGACCCCCTAACCTTGGCTGAATAAAAAGCAGAGTATAGCGCCCAGCTGTATCTGTCAGCCATATAGACCGTGGGGCAGATTGATCAGTACAGGCAGTCTCCGACTTACACCCCTTCCCTTTTACTCTGTCCCCAACTCCCGTCCCCCGGCCCCCCAACAGTCTGTTTTCGGGTTTCCTTGCATTGCAAGGGGATTAATTTTTGTCAGGCTTCTGTGGAAAAACCTGAAAACATGACCTGTTTTACCTGAGGACTGGAGTTTGGGGGAAAACTGCCCCAGTTTAAAACGGAGATTTATGGGGCCCCCTGCGGCATTAGAGTTCCATGTCCCACAGCAAAAGTAGCTGGGAACGACAAGTTCCATACGCCACAGCAAAAAAGGGGGGCGACAGCAAAACAAAAGTAAAAACCCCTTCCCTTTCATATCCCCAAAAATAAAAAAAACCTTTTTTGGGTGGGGTTTTAAGTAATAAATATATCTGTTCCGACCCTTTCTACAAATTCAAATTAATGGGGTTTTGCCAAAAAGGATTTCCTCACCTAACGGGGGGAATGTCCCCTTTTAGGCTTGGGGGAAAAAAAGGGGGGTTGTTTTTTTTAAAAAAAAAAAGGATGTAAACCCACCACCTCCCATGCAGGCTCCCAGGCTGATATTTAGTTCTTAGTTTGGGAAAATTGTTTGGCTAAACCACAGAGGAAACTGGGCTTGTGCACAGCTATCAGGGGGCTCTCCCTCTTTTCGTTGGAGAAAGAAAGTCCCAAACAGGCCCCTGTTTAGAAACTGCGCAGGGGGGAGGGAAGAGGGCGACAGGGGGTCTCTGTTTACTCTTTTTCCCCAAGTCCCTTTCAAAATCTCGTTTTTTGTTTCCAGCCTTTAGATAAAAGTGCAACAACGCAAGCACAACCAAACAGTCCCGGTCGTAGCTAATGAAAAAAGTCAGGAAACTAGGGCATCTAAGTCAGGTTTTTACTCTCACAGGCTTCACTTTTTTATTACATATATTTGAAAGTGATTAAATACCCTTTTTGGGGATCCCCCGTCAACATTAGACGGGAAAAAACCCTTTTAAGAACAAACCTACAGTCCTATACAGTGCGTAACCCGGGGACTACCTGTAATGTCTAATACTCATACTAGACAGTCTTACAATTCGCCACATGTATCGTAGTGTTCATAAATCTGGTGCTGGTTAAGGGTTTGTTCAGACAAAATAATTTTCGGGTCAGTTAGGGCTTAAACATGCGGCGTGTGATTGACGCTACATATTTTACATTACAGTCTATGACGGTGTATTGAGCATTGTTTGGAGCGTATATCCACACGTATTTTGGTGAAATACTTGCAAAAATGCATGCAAAGGACGCCTTGTGAACACCTCCTAAAATGTTTTTCTTTTCGGAAGTTTGAGAACATAAATAATGGTATATGTGCAAATTTTTTATTTTTTTTTTGGGTTGGGCTGCCCCCCCCCCCCCCCTCACCCCAAAGAAAAAAATAAAAAAATTAAATGTATCAATAAAATACATCTACCCCAAAATAATGCCAATAAAGTATCACTCATTCCACAAAAAGACCCGACAAGTTCCTTTTGAAGGTCCATGTCTATTGTGTATAAAAAGTCTGTAAATTTTCAGTTTTTTGTATAACATCATGTATGAAGAAGAGAGCTAGAACTCTCGAAAGCTCACCATCAAATATACTCAGTTATCGCAACTTTGCAATTGGATGTCATTTGCAGAGCGGTCTTGTTTTCACTGACTCCCTTATCTTCGTTTGGCGTAAAACAGTCCCCAGGCCGATCGGATCCCACCTCCTTCATTTCATTGGCTACGAGCTCTACTAATCAGGGCTGTGAGTCGAAGTCGGAGCTATTTTGCAGGACGATTCGTAAAAATACCCACTCCAAATAAAAAATGGATCCTTTAACAGGTTTTATCGGATGCCCCATTCAATACGCCGATCCTGTTAGATGTGCAATAACTACAGCAAAGAATGCGGGGGGGGGGGGGGGGGGGGGGGGAGGGGGGGGGGGGGGGGGGGGGGGGGGGGGGGGGGGGGGGGGGCCGGCCAGGGGGGCCTCCCAATTTTCACCTCATCACATGGGGATGTAATTAATGACATGGACGGGCAAAGCGCTGCCCCAGGGGAAAAGATTCTACTCTCATGGCAAACAGATTTCAGCAAAATTTTCACCTGCTTTCAAAGAAGTAAAAGAGTTCAACCATTCATCAGAACTGACTGTGGCTGAGGCAATTCCTTTATACCCTGACATTGTTAGAGATGTTGCCCCTGTGGTCACCGCTTTGACCCCAAGTTAGTGTAGAGAGGCCGTTCTCTAGCCTGGAAATAATGAGATCAGATGTGAGGTCATGTATGCAGGATCTGATGGAGGCAATACTATTTCTCAGAACAAATTCAGAGACTCCACAAATGTTCCTGCAGTGTTTTGCATATTTACAATTTTTTTGTGTTCTAAAGTCATATCCAATAAATATATTTTACACTGACAAGCAAAATGGTAACAATGTTTTGAACTTGTGACTTTCAGGCTCGTTATCTCACCATCCACTACAGCTTTGTACATGAGGCTACTGTCATTTTATATACAGTCATCTTACATATCTTATATAAATTTGAGTTGCAAGTATTTAGCATCTGCTTAGTTCTGCAGATTCTTTCCTGTAACTGCATTGTTACTGTTTTGCTCCTAAAAATCAAAATGTTAATTTGTATTATTTTGTTAGCATTTGGGAAATCCACCTTTTTGGTTTTCAGCACTGCCTGAATCCTTCTGGACTCTGAATCAGATTCAAGCACATCTTGCCCAAAATCTGATCCCAGGTTTCTTCTACACATTCCCAATGTTGGTGCAGACTGGACTTGGATACAAATACAGCTTTTTCTTCAACTCTACCCAAGTGTTCAAAAGATCAAAACATTGTTACCCTTTTGCTTGTCAGTGTCTGTTCTACCTAAATAGCTTGATTATTGTATCATAAGGTGATAAACAGCCTGATGTTACCACTTTACTACAGTAAGGTTATCACTTAAACATGCGCCATGTATCAGGGAGTCAGGAGTCGGGGCTTTGGCTTGCCAACTCAACAGCCCTGCTACTAATTTACATTGTCTGGTCGTATTCACGGGCGCGCGCATTCCTGCCTCTCTCACTCAGAATAAGGGGCCGGCAACATTTCACTCTGCACACCCAGCAGCTCCACAGTGACACTGCAGCTGCTTCTACAATAAGAAAACAGCATAATTGTGCTCGGTGCCTAATGCTCCTGCGTGTATACATAGAAAGGAGACAGATCTGTGCTGCTCTGGATGAGTTCATAGAAGACTGGATTCATCTGTAACAAACCTCCAGCTGTGAGAGGAGAAGAGATCAGTGCTCTGAGTTCATAGAAGACTGAATGCAGGGCTGTGCTATGTAAACATACAGCTCTTACAAAATAAGACTGCATAGGGAGAGGACAGTGACATGTGGACTCGGGGGGCGGGGGGGACACACTGACTCGGGAGCGAGCATGAACAGTGAAGGAGGGGATGATGTCATCCCCCTTCAATTAAGAAACACCCAGCTGGGAGGGGAAGAAACGCCCCTGGATTTCAGAGCTGAGAAACTGAAAGTACAAGTAAACAGACGAACTGATGAAACGATAAATCCCCTTTAATGTTTTTGTGCTTTCTTCCTCAAAGGAAAAAAATAAAAAACTTAAAATGACTAAATTATATGAACTTAATACATAATTTTTCCATGAGACAACGCAGCTTGTATCACACAAGCCGAGCCCTCCTTCAGCTACATTGGTGGAACATGAAGATATTTGGCAGTTTTATTGTGATGATGAGGAAAGAATATGCTGGTTCCTTACATGGGGGAAATGGTTTTCAGTCACTGGGTGTGATTTGAGAAGAAATTGCCAAAGTTAAAATATAGCTATTTTTTGCAATCATTGTCGGAATCTGCAGGTGGTTTTGCTGAACCCCAAAGTCACCTGTGCTCCCCCTTTGCAAAATCAATTTTTTTTTTCTTCTTGTAATAAATGGAGAATGCATCATAAAACTAAAAATCTGTACATAAGTAAAGGGAAGTGACATGTGGAGCCGGGCTGCCATCAGTCCTCTATTAACCGTTCTAGGGCCGCACACAGCCAAATCAAATGGGGCCCTCACCCATTACTAGATCCTATTTTTTAACATATCAGTGGGCGCCTTTTTAATTCAGGCCCCTGACAGCAGTACCGCCCTATTGGTCCCCCTGTGTGGAGTGCTGCGCTTGATTTTAGATTGTCCTCATTACATATATATGACAGCTGAGCAGCTCACCTACTGACACTATCTATGTTGTATTGTGTTTTCTTCCTATAGGAGGCTGTGACAGCACTATCAAGATCTGGGATGTGCTCAAGAAGTACTGCACCCATAACCTGAAGGGCTCCTTCGGCGTGGTCCAGTAAGTATCACAGTTTGGGCACACTGCCATTAGCATCCGTTTTGATTACGTCTGCCATCTTTTTTTTTCTTTTTTTTTTTAACCATAAACTTTTTATTGGTCAGATATAAAGTAGTACAAACAGAATACAGTATATGTCATTGTAAGACCAAATTTCAACTTTTATCCCCAAAACTACATCTGCCATCTTTTTGTTGGCCGGGGGAACTGTGTAGTGTTATATAACACTCTGGTCTATTACATGATGGAGCTCTTAATGTGGTTACATAGATAAGACAATACAAGTCCATCAAGTCCAACCTAAACACCCGTCGGAGGTCCCATTCAGAACCTCTGGTGCAGTTAAAAAGAAAAATGGAAGGATCAGGGGCGTAACTAGAGAAGCTGGTGAGACTATATAGACGTACACTATCTCACAAAAGTGAGTACACCCCTCACCGTTTTGGAAATAATGTATTATATCTTTTTATGGGTCTACAGCACTAGAGAAGCTTGGGCCCCATAGCAAACTTTTGAATGGGCCCCACGGCACGAACATTTACCGGGACCTCTTAAGTCATGCACTTACCAGATAAGACAAGGAGTGAACAACTCGCCATAGATATCACCATCATACTGCTCCCACTATACCCAGACCAAGATTACCAATAGAGCTGCTACATAAGGACCAGAACAAGACCACAAATTACCACCAAATAGTGACTGAATAACACCCCTACAGGTAGGCTATAGGGGCCCTGTTTGGGTAGGCAGGGAGTAGGTAGGCTATAGGGGGCCCGTATAGGTAGGCAGGGGTTAGGTAGGCTTTTGGGGGCCCATATAGGTAGGCAGGGTTTAGGTAGGCTATAAGGGGGCCCGTATAGGTAGGCAGGGTTTAGGTAGGCTATAGGGGGCCCGTATAGGTAGGCAGGGTTTAGGTAGGCTATAGGGGGCCCGTATAGGTAGGCAGGGTTTAGGTAGGCTATAGGGGGCCTGTATAGGTAGGCAGGGTTTAGGTAGGGTAGAGGGGGCATATATAGGTAGGCAGGGTTTATTTAGGCTATAGGGGGCCTGTATTGGGAAGGCTATAGGGGGCCTGTGTAGATAGGTAGGGTTTAGGTAGGCTATAGGGGGCCCGTATAGGTAGGCAGGGTTTAGGTAGGCTATAGGGGGCCCGTATAGGTAGGCAGGGTTTAGGTAGGCTATAGGGGGCCCGTATAGGTAGGCAGGGTTTAGGTAGGTTAGAGGGGGCATGTATAGGTAGGCAGGGTTTAGGTAGGTTAGAGGGGGCATATATAGGTAGGCAGGGTTTAGGTAGGCTATAGGGGGCCCGTATAGGTATGCAGGGTTTAGGTAGGATAGAGGGGGCATTTATAGGTAGGCAGGGTTTAGGTAGGCTATAGGGGGCCCGTATAGGTAGGCAGGGTTTAGGTAGGTTAGAGGGGGCATATATAGGTAGGCAGGGTTTATTTAGGCTATAGGGGGGCCTGTATAGGTAGGCTATAGGGGGCCTGTGTAGATAGGCAGGGTTTAGGTAGGCTATAGGGGGCCCGTATAGGTATGCAGGGTTTACGTAGGTTATAGGGGGCATATCTAGGTAGACAGGGTTTATTTAGGCTATAGGGGGCCTGTGTAGATAGACAGGATTTAGGTAGGCTATAGGGAGATAGGGAACTTTTAAGCTTTGTTTCTTCTACTGATGAAGACTTGGAACCCTTAAGGCAAGAACCTATCTGCTCTTATTGAATATTTTATTTCTGCTCCCATAATTGCCATCTGTCTGGTTCTAGTTTTTTATACATCTACATAAGTATTACTATTTTTTAGGCAGTTGTCTAAACCTTCCTTGAAACCCTTAACTGTTCCTGCTGTGACCAGCTCCTCAGCAAGCCTATTCCACAGATTTACAGTTCTCATGGTGAAGAAGGCTTTTCTCCTCTGGAGATTGAATCCTTTTTTTCTCCAGACAGAGGGAGCGTTCCCTTTGTGTTTTGAGGGGACTTTACATGAAATAATTTTTCCCCATACTTTTTTGTAAGGACTATTTATATATTTATATAAATTAATCATGTCCCCTCCTCCCCCCGGAGCCGTCTTTTCTCAAGACTAAATAAGTTCAGTTGTTTTAACCTCTCATCGTGACTAAGATGCTCCATTCCCCTTATTAGTTTGGTTGCTCCATTCCCCTTATCAGTTTGGTTGCTCGTCTTTTCACTCTCTCTAGCTCCATTCCAACTTTCTGTAAACTGGAGCCCAGAACTGAACAGCATATTCCAAGAAGGGAAGATCCCTCCTTGAGGAGAGCACTGATGCCTTGTGATATGCAGATGCTTAGTAGAGGGCAAAAAGGCAAAACATAACTCTACAAGCCGTTTTTTCGGTGCTCTCCTAAAGGAGAGATCTTCCCTTCCTGAGCCACTCAATGCCTCCCACACAGCCAGCCAGTATCGCTCTGCTCTGCACTGAGGGACAAAAATCCCGAAACAGCTGTCTGCAGATGAGAGAAATTGGCTTGGCTAAAATCTCAAGACTCGGTGGGTCAAAAGCAGATTGAGGATTTGTTACATCCAACAGAGGGCGCTTTGGGCTTCTCGGCCCCTTTCCCATAATGCCTTGTGACAGCATATTCCAAGTGAGGTTGCACCAATGCTTTTATACAGCGGTGACATCCCTGTCCCGCGAGTCCATGCCTCTTTTAACACCCTGCTTGCCTTAGAGGCCATGTCTTACCGTGTTTCTTCATTTCCAGTTTGGTGCAGTTCCATCCTGACATATCCCGGCTGCAGCTCTTCTCCTCCTCCATGGATTGTAAGATCCGAGTCTGGGACCTGAAATCCAGCTCGATTCTGTGTGCCTTGGAGAGTCACTACAGCGCCGTCACCTCTTTGTGCTTCTCCCCTAATGGAGACACCATGATCAGGTAAGTCCTCTCGATCACCAGAGTAAGGCTCTGTCTACACTGCACAGAAAAACGTCCGTTTTTTTCAGCGTTTTTCGTTTTCTAAAAACGCTGGAAAAACGACTGTAATCATCTCCCATAGACTCTAATGTAAAACCCTCCTGCTGTCTGCACTGAGCTTCTTTTTTTCTGCTCGTTTTTTTTCACTGTTCGTATTTTGCAACATGCTCTAAAAAACGGCAGAAAATTTACTACAGGAGTCTATGTAAAGTGCCGGACATCTTTTGGCGCGTTTTTTCAATTAAAAACCCTCCCAGAGACAAAAGTTACAGCTATAGTGGATGTAACAAAGGTTAATCCTTATCAAATTTGCATACACGTGTCTGATGTGTCCTTTCTTGTACCATTCGTAATAAAATGATCATGCTTTGGTCGCTAACGATTTTTGCGCAATTCATTTTTTTTTCGCTAAAAATACGTTTGTTTTTTTTTACAGATTTTGGTGCTAATAAAGTTATCTCGCTTGTGACGATAAAAATAAGTTGGGTTTTTTTGGATTTGGGCACTAAAATCCTTTTATTAACTTTATTAGCGCCAAAATGTTATCTCGCGTCAGACGCTAAAAATACGGATTTTGCCACTAAAATCCTTTACTGAACATATTTAGGCGCTAATAAAGTGATCTTGCTTCTGACGCAAAAAAAATAAGTTTTTTATGGATTTCGGCGCCAGAATCCGTTTTTTTAAGGGATTTTGGTGCTAAAATCCGTATCTTTACAGATTTTGCTGCTTATAAAGTGATCTCCCTTCTGACGCAAAAAAATACATTTTTTACGGATTTCGGCGCAAGAATCCGTCTTTTTTTTTATGGATTTTGGGGCTAAAATCCTTGTCTTTACAGATTTTGGCGCTAGTAAAGCGATCTAGATTTTGACGCAAAAAAATACTTTTTTTTTACGAATTTCGGCGCCAGAATCCGTTTTTTTTACGGATTTGGCCGCTAAAATCCATAGCTTTAAAAAATGTTGGCGCTAATAAAGTGATCTCGCTTCTGACATTAAAAATAGGGTTTTTTATGGAATTTGCCGCAATAATGCGTTTTTGGGGATTTTGGCACTAAAATCCTTTTCTTTACAGATTTTGACGCTAATACAGTTATCTTGCTGTATGGAAAGATAATTTTGGGTTTTTGTGGATTTGGTGCAAGAATTTGGTGCAAAATATAATAAAGTAGTAGCACGCAGCAGCAGCACACAAAGGACAATGTGCTCACAATGGCTACAGTGATCTAACGGAAGTGACTACTTAACATGTTAACTCCGCCTGTAGGGTGTAGCTTACATCCAATGGCTTAATTTGTGCATACATTAAAAAGCAGAGCAAAGACGCTCCAAAAAAACGATCCAAAAAACGAAAAACGCTCCAAAAAAACGGCCGTTTTTTTCAGCTGCTTTTGACAGGAGGGGACAGAAAACTCAGTTTCATGAACGTTTTTAGTAATTCCTTTTCAGGTCGTTTTTTGTCCACTGCAGGGGAGACAGAGCCTAAGAATCGCACAATGGCCCTGACAGGTTCCTTGGAGGTGGTCCTCAAACTTTCCCAGAACCCTATTTGGAAAATTTGCTAATCTTATGCTTCTATATGGGTACCTAACTAAGAAGACTTCCTTTAGGCTATACCCCTCTGATCATCTAGCTCTTGTTGTCATGCAGTAATGTGATCTGTGCTTTGCAGCTCGGGCCGGGATAAGATCTGCATCGTCTGGGATCTGGTGACCAAGACTCCTACGAGGACGGTTCCAGTGTATGAGGTGAGGGATCCTCCGGCTTCATGTTTGGACTGTGATAGTGGACAATACATAGGTTGGATACGTGACGGTTCCTTTGTCTCCTGACAGAGCGTGGAAGTTGTGCAGCTTCTCCCCAACTACTCCAAGTTGATGCACAGAGATCAAGATGCAAAGTCTCTTCTCTTCATGACAGCTGGCAGCAAAGGCGAGTCTGTGCCGTAGACTTCAAGGGATCATAGGGTTCAGATGACCTATAATCGGGCACTTGGTTAGGGCAGCAGCGGTTAAAGGGGTATTGCCACCAAATACATTGATATTAACTCCTTAACGACCGGCCACCGTCTTTTGGTGTCGGGCATTTCAGGTCGTTCGTCTGCAGCGACGTCTTTTGGAACCCAGGACCCTTGTGTCAGGAGGTAAAAAGCATTACCTCTAAGCTACAGTGTAGCTACTTGTACCTCTGTAAATAAACACCCCTTTCTCTGACTAGAGAGAGGAAAGACCTGGTGATGTCATCCCTGCAGGGGCACATGTTATGTAATTCAAACAAATCACACACGCCCCCTTCTGAGCACACAGAGCTGAAGAGCTGGATACAGGAGGTATGAAATGAGATCGTGGCAAAACCCCTTTAATTACTGTTTCCAATAATAACCAGCAGAATAGTGAGTGCAGCTCTGGAGAATAATACAGGATGTAACTCAGGATCAGTACAGGATAAGTAATGTATGTACAGTGACTGCACCAGCAGAATAGTGAGTGCAGCTCTGGAGTATAATACAGGATGTAACTCAGGATCATACAGGATAAGAAATGTATGTACACAGTGAACCTGCACCAGCAAATAGTGAGTGCAGCTCTGGATATAATAGAGGGTGTAACTCAGGATGAGTTCGGGATAAGTAATGTATGCCAGTGACTTCACCAGCAAAATAGTAAGTGCAGCTCTGGAGTATAATGCAGGATGTAACTCAGGATCAGTACAGGATAATTTAATGTATGTACAGTGACTGCACCAGCAGAATATGGGGGGGGGGCAGCTCTGGAGTATAATGCAGGATGTAACTCAGATCATACGGGATAAGTAATGTATGTACAGTGACTGCACCAGCAGAATAGTGAATGCAGCTCTGGAGTATAATGCAGGATGTAACTCAGGATCAGTACAGGATAAGTAATGTATGTACACAATGACTGCACCAGCAGAATAGTGAGCGCAGCTCGGGAGGATAATGCAGGAAGTAACTCAGGATCAGTACAGGATAAGTAATTAAATGTACACAATGACTGCATCTGCAAAATGTTTGAGTGCAGTCTCTGGAGAATAATACAGGATGTAACTCAGGATCAGTACAGGATAAGTAATGTATGTACAGTGACTGCACCACCAGAATAGTGAGTGCAGCTCTGGAGTATAATAAGGTGTAACTCAGGATGATACAGGATAAGTAATGTATGCACAGTGACTGCACCAGCAGAATAGTGAGTGCAGTCTGGAGTATAATGCAGGATGTAACTCAGGATCAGTACAGGATAAGTAATGTATGTACAGTGACTGCCCCAGCCGAATAGTGAGTGCAGCTCTGGAGTATAATGCAGGATGTAACTCGGGAATCAGTACAGGATAAGTAATGTATGTACACAATAAACTGCACCAGCAGAATAGTGACGCACTCTGGAGGATAATACAGGATGTAACTCAGAATCAGTACCCAGGATTAATAATGTATGTACACAGTGACTGCACCAGAAAGATATGAGTGCAGCTCCTGGAGTATAAAAACAGGATGTAACTCAGGATCAGTACAGGATAAGTAATGTATGTACACAGTGACTGCATCGGCAGAATAGTGAGTGCAGCTCTAGAGTATAATACAGGATGTAACTCAGGATCAGTGCAGGATAAGTAATGTATGTACACAGTGACTGCATCGGCAGAATAGTGAGGGCAGCTCTGGAGTATAATACAGGATGTAACTCAGGATCAGTACAGGATAAGTAATGTATGTACACAGTGACTGCACCAGCAGAATAGTGAGTGCAGCTCTGGAGTATAATAGAGGGTGTAATGCAGGATCAGTACAGGGTAAGTTATTTGGGTACCAAATTCTGGGAGATGGACCTGTATGTTCACTGCTGTGGTAAATGAAGAGCTTTCTTGTCTGTAGGAATACTGCGGGTATGGGACTCGGCCACAGCAAAGTGTGTATATACGCAGGAATTGCCTCATATCTTCCAGAAGCCCTCAGGAGAGGAGAAGGATGAGCACTGCCTGACCCACTGCCTGCTCGTGGATAGCCGTGAAGAGGTTGTGACCGTGAACGCGGAGCACAGCATTGTCATGTATGATCTCCACAGTCTGGATCTGAAGTAACCGGTGGGTTCTCTACTTTCCAGCTCCTGAATTCTGATGGTCCGTTCCTGCACTGCTGCCATATAACTTTCTCCTCCTGAGTTTGTAGGATATAAGGACGAGATCCTGGTTGTGAAATTTTTGGGTCTTGCTGATTCCTACATTGTTGTAGCTACAAACAGTCCCCAGCTGAAGGTGTACGAGCTGGCCACATCGGACTGTCAGCTCCTCTTTGGCCACACAGGTACGTCGGGTCCGGTGTCTTCTGGAACGGTTCAGATCTGGCATTGGAACTTTTGCAGTAGCTCCTATTAGTTGCCTTGACTTGGATAGCTGGGGGCAATAGTGTTGTGCTATCATGCTTACCTTATCCGAGTTGGTTCAGTGCTGCCCCTGCCCTCCGCTATACGAGATCAGTGATTGTCTGCCATGGCTATATTTACTTTTTTGCCATAGGCAAACTTAGACTCTCTCAATTCTCAATCTATAAAGCACTAAAACGTAACTTTTATTATGTATAACACTTAACCTCTATACACACTACTTAAAAATCTGATTTCCAACCTCTCAATTTGTCCCTTTCTAGTTGTGAAGGAATAACTCCTTTTCTATTATCAAGCCTGGTGGAACACTACCTATTAGCAGGGAAACCTCATATATACAGTGATTTACTAACTCCAATAAGGGATCCCAAACATCCTACTTGGGCGGTCATCCCTAATCCAATGGACATAAAACATATAAGGTTTCCTTGTGATACCCTCTGCAGTGGGTAACACTGTAGACAGAGGTGAAAAATCACAATGTAAAATGTCATGCCTCACCTCCCCAACATGTTTCACCATCTAACTGGCTTCATCAGGGGTTAGAGGTCCGGTCCCATGTGGTCTAAGCTCCTTTCTTTTTATATCATGTTAGGTATACACCCTATTCAGGTGCTCACCGTGTCTGCCATGGCCACGCCATCAGTTGTAGTTTGAGCTTTATTATACAGCCTTTTCCTGCTGTATCAGCCGGGATTGATTCACTCTAATGCTGATGATTTCTCAGGATTTTAGTGGATAGCAGGAGAGACAGGGCTCTGTCACCCCAGAATCTCCCACCCAATCCTTCCCTTGTGCCAGTGGGTTGTGCTTGTATTCTAGGTCCTAGCAAAGGCTTCAGGTCAGCCATTCCTGTACACCTGTTAGGCCCTGCTACAAACATAATACAATGCAATACGTCTGTATTGCAGTTTATTATCAGCAATGGTCTAATCCCAAATAAAAAAGAAATAAGTACATTGTTATCCTGGGGCCTAGCGAAGGATTTAGGGCCGCTACCTCAGTACACTTAGAAGCCTTTGCCAGAAGTATAATACACTGCAATACTTTTGTATTGCAGTTTATTATATCAACAATGGTCTAATTCTCTGATAATGACCCAAACTAAAAAAATATGTTATGATCTTATTCTGGGGCCTAGTAAAGGCTTCAGGGCTCCAACCTTAGTACACTTAGAAGGCTTTGCCAGAGGTATAATACACTGCAATACATCTGTATTGCAGTTTATTATGTCAGCAAAGGTCTAATTCTCTGATAACACAAACTAAAAAAAATCACGTTATGATTTTATCCTGGGGCCTGATAAAAATACAAACTAAAAAAAAATTATGAATGATTTTATTCTGGTGCCTAGTGAAGGCTTCAGGGCAGCCATCTTAGTACACTTAGAAGGCCCTGCTACAAGCATAATACACTGCAATACTTCTGTATTGCAGTTTATTATATCAGCAATGGTCTAATTCTCTGATAACAAACTAAAAAAAAAAATCACGTTATGATTTCTCCAATAATGACACAAACTTAAAAAAAAAAAAAAAAAGAAGCACAATGATGTTATCCTGGGGCCTAGCAAAGGCGTTAGGGCAGCCATCTCAGTACACTTAGAAGGCTCTGTCAGAAGTATAATACACTGCAATGCTTCTGTATTGCAGTTTATTATATCAGCAATGGTCTAATTCTCTGATAACACAAACTAAAAAAAAAAAATCACGTTATGATTTTATCCTGGGGCCTAGTGAAGGCTTCAGGGCAGCCATCTTAGTACAGTTAGCAGGCCCTGCTACAAGCATAATACACTGCAATACTTCTGTATTGCAGTTTATTATATCAGCAATGTTCTGATTCTCCAATAGTGACATAAATTAAAAAAAAAAATTGCAAAATGATGTTATCCTGGGGCCTAGCAAAGGCTTCAAGGTCGCTATTTTAGTGCACTTAGAAGGCTCTGCCAGAAGTATAATACACTTCAATACTTCAGTATTGCAGTTTATTATATCAGCAATGGTCTAATTCTCTGATAACACAAACTAAAAAAAAGTCACGTTATGATGTTATCCTGGGGCCTAGTGAAGGCTTCAGGGCAACCATCTTAGTACACTTGGAAGGCCCTGCTACAAGGATAATACACTGCAGTACTTCTGTGTTGCAGTGTATTATATCAGCAATGGTCTAATGCTCTGATAATGACACACATGCTGCCCTGTGTTGTCTGTGTTCTTATGATCTCTCTTCTTGCAGAGACGGTTCTTGCCGTGGACGTGTTTAAGAAAGGCCTCACGTTTGCCAGCTGTGCCAAGGTATAACCCACAAACGCATGGAAACTTTCTCTCTCGGGTCATTGACTTTCTTCATTCAAGTGGATTTTTTTTTTCGCTGGATTTTTCTTGCAGGATCGAACAATCAGAATATGGAAGATGAATAAAACCTCTGGAAAGGTCTGTTGTGTAGCCGTGTGTGAAGGGCACACCAACAGTGTTGGGGCGATAACCTGTTCCAGGTATGTGAAAGCACTTCCTTTATTCAACTTTTGTGTAGTATGAAAAAGGATGACCGCACAGATACAATGACTCGGCCTCTCTCATACACGGTCAGGTTGGCTGAGCATGCTCATCGGATGAGCGTTGGCTAGATAGATTTGTCACCGCTTATCTCAATGGACAGTATTGGACAATTGCAAGGGGTGCTCCCACCATGCACTGTAATGACATATCAATAGGATGTACTGTCCATTCATATACATACACTCACCGGCCACTTTATTAGGTACACCATGCTAGTAACGGGTTGGACCCCCTTTTGCCTTCAGAACTGCCTCAATTCTTCGTGGCATAGATTCCACAAGGTGTTGCAACGATGCTCAATTTGGGTTACCAAGGGGCCCAAAGAGTGCCAAGAAAATATTCCCCGCACCATGACACCACCACCCCCAAACCTGAACCGTTGATAAAAGGGCAGGATGGACCATGCTTTCATGTTGTTGACGCCAAATTCTGACCCTACCATCCGAATGTCGCAGCAGAAATCGAGACTCATCAGACCAGGCAAACGTTTTTTCAATTTTCTACTGTCCAATTTCGATGAGCTTGGGCAAATTGGAGCCTCAGTTTCCTGTTCTTAGCTGAAAGGAGTGGCACCCGGTGTGGTCTTCTGCCCTGTAGCCCATCTGCCTCAAAGTTGGCCGTACTGTGCATTCAGAGATCTCTTCTGCCTACCTTGGTTTGTAACGGGTGGCTATTTGAGTCCACTGTTGCCTTTCTATCAGCTCGGGAAACCCTCTTGCCCATTCTCCTTTGACCTCTGGCATCAACAAGGCATTTCCGCCCACAGGGCTGCCGCTCACTGGGTGTTTTTTTCTTTTTTCGGACCATTCTCTGTAAACCCAGAGATGGTTGCGTGAAAATCCCAGGAGATCAGCAGTTTCTGAAATTTCTCAGACAGCCCTTCTGGCACCAACAACCATGCCACGTTCAAAGGGACTCCCAATCACCCTTTCTTCCCCATACTGGATGCTCGTTTTGAACTGCAGGAGATTGTCTTGACCATGTCAACATGCCTAAATGCACTGAGTTGCCGCCATGTGATGGCTGATTAGAAATTAAGGGTAACGACAGTTGGACAGGTTACCAAATAAGTGGCCGTGATTATACAGAGCAATATAAGCAGCATCGCTTTGTTTTGCATTTTATTATTTAAATCCGTGCATAATACACTTAAAACACTTTCTGCATTTCTTTCAGCAAAGACTTCTACAACCGGCCTTTAGAAACAACGTGGTATTCTTATTTTAAATAGGATGTGTACCTTTATCACCATAGTCTTCTGCCATATGCATCACTTTGATGCATCATGCACATATTAATAGGATATGCCATCAAAAGTCTGTGGGATTTCTATTTTAGGAACTGGCCCCCGAAGGTGTTGGCTAAGAACGTAGAGCAGGTGATGCTTGCATAAGACACCCATTCTGTTCTATGGGAGTTCCCAGTACAGGGGAGCGCTGTGTTCTCCATTCTGTTCTATGGCAGTTCCCAGTACAGGGGAGCACTGTGTTCTCCCATAGAACAGGGGAGCACTGGGAACTCCCATAGAACAGAATGGAGAACACAGGGCTCCTATGTACTGGGAACTCCCATAGAACAGAATGGAGAACACAGGGCTCCTATGTACTGGGAACTCCCATAGAACAGAATGGAGAACACAGGGCTCCTATGTACTGGGAACTCCCATAGAACAGAATGGAGAACACAGCGCTCCCCTGTACTGGGAACTCCCATAGAACAGAATTGAGAGAACACAGCGCTCCCCTGTACTGGGAACTCCCATAGAACAGAATGGAGAGTACACAGCGCTCCCCTGTACTGGGAACTCCCATAGAGGAGAATGGAGAAGACAGCGCTCCCCTGTACTGGGAACTCCCATAGAACAGAATGGAGAACACAGCGCTCCCCTTATACTGGGAAATCCCACTGGCTCTACGTTCTGAGCCATCACCTTTGGGGGGCCAATTCCTAAAATAGGTGCGGATCCCACAGACTTTTGATGTCCTATCCTATTAATATGCCACCACAGTGTATGGTGGGACCATCCCTGTAAGTTTCAGCCTCTGCAGCCCTCCTCTCCACCCTCTCGAGGGGAGCAGACTGATGTGGTCTTCAGCTTTTGCCTCTTTCTTCCAGGATGAAAGAGGCGTTTGTTGTGAGCGGCAGCCAAGACTACACGTTAAAGATCTGGACGCTTCCCGAATCCATCTCCAAAGGGAAGACCTCCGATCTAGAGAGGTTATACTCCAGCAGGACCGAGAAGGCGCATGACAAGGTAAGTGGCCGCCGCGGCTCGGTGTGGAGTCTACGGCTGATGGTTCCTCAGTAGGATCTATGTATCTTCCAGGCCTATTAGTGATTATAGTCTATTACAAGCATCCTCAAACTGCAGCCCTCCAGCTGTTGGGAAACAACAACTACCATCATTCCCACTGTTATATATTATAAAAATGCATGATGGGAGTTGTAGTTTCCCAACAGCTGGAGGGCCGCATTTTGAGGATGCCGTTCTATTACAAGCCTCTGAGCTGGTGGAGGCGTCAGGAGAATTCTTCTAGTGATGATGACCTCTGAGTCTCTCTGTCCACAGGATATCAACAGTGTCGCGGTGTCTCCCAACGACAAGCTCATCGTCTCGGGTCCCAGGACAAGACGGCCAAGCTCTGGTCCTCGGCCGACCTCTCTCTCGTAGCTGTGTTACGAGGACACAAGCGGGGAGTGTGGTGTGTGCAGTTCTCACCCGTGGACCAGGTTGTAGCCACTGCATCTGCCGATGGGACCCTCAAACTCTGGGGTCTCCGGGACTTCAATTGCTTGAAGGTAATTTACATGTCTAGGAACATGTCCAACCCCAAACATGAATATAATACAGTTCTATAATACTCCCTACATAGAACACTACAACCCCCAACATGAATATAAAACAATTCTGTTATACTCCATACATAGAACGCTACAACCCCCAATATAACTGACCATTGGATATGACTAGAATATATTTCTTTAACGCTCTATACAGAGAGCACTATAACTCCCAACATGCCTATACTACAATTATATTCTACTCCATACATAGAGCACTACAACCCCCAATATAACTGACCATTGGATATGACTAGAATATAGTTCTTTAACGCTCTATACAGAGAGCACTACAACCCCTAACATGAATATAATACAATTGTATTCTACTCCATACATAGAACACTACAACCCCCAATATAATTGACCATTGGACGTCACTATAATACATTTATTTAACACTACATAGAGCTCTACAACCCCCAACATGAATATAATACAATTCTATTCTACTCCATACATAGAACACTACAACCCCCAATATAACTGACCACTGGACATGACTATAATACAGTTCTTTAGCTCTCTGTACGAGAGCACTACAACCCCCAACATGAATATAATACAATTCTATTCTACTCCATACATAGAACACTACAACCCCCAATATAACTGACCACTGGACATGACTATAATACAGTTCTTTAACACTACAGAGAGCGCTACAACCCCCAACATGAATATAATACAATTCTGTTATCCACTATACCTTCCAACATGGCCCCAAACTGGACATAATACAGCTCTATTATATTCTATACATAAAGTACAACAATCCCCAACATAACCCAACCACTGGGCATACCTATAATACAATTCTACCATACTCTATACATGGAGCAATACAACCCTCAACATAACTAATCATTGGCTATGACTGTAATGCAGTCCTATTATATGCTATACAAAGAGCACTACAACTCTCAGCATGAATATAATACAATTCTGTTATCCTCTATACCTCCCAACATGACCTGAAACTGGACATGATACAGCTCTGCTACATTCTATACATAGAGCACTACAACCCCCAACATGACACAACCACTGGATATGCCTGTAAAACAATTCTACCATACTCTATACATGGAGCACTACAACCCCCAACATGACCTGGCCGTTACACTGTTGTATTGTATGTAGTGGTGCGCTCTGTGACGTTCTCTCCTTGCTTCCTGCCTGCAGACATTTGAGGGTCACGAGGCCTCTGTACTGAAGGTTATATTTGTGAGTCGGGGGACCCAGCTGTTCAGCAGGTAACACCCGTATGCACCCACCTGCTCTTGGTCGTGCACCCACCTGCTCCTGCTCCCCTGCCTGTATTCTCCTCTCACCCTCATTCTGTTCTCCTCGCCCTCAGTGGTTCCGATGGGCTGCTGAAGCTGTGGACCATTAAAAGCAACGAGTGCATCAAGACACTGGACGATCACCAGGACAAAGTGTGGGGGCTTCACGGCAACAAGCTGGACTGCAACGTGATCACTGGATCCGCCGATTCCTGCCTTATTCTGTGGAAGGTGAGCAGATCCGCCCGTTGCTTCATGTATAATCATCCTCAGTACTTACCAACATTTAGATACCGAATCTGTTCCAACACCAATGCCTTTTTTTTAATGCATATTAACTCATTAAGCCCCAGACTTGAAAAAGCCATAACCAATAGCTAAATATTTTAGTTTTTGCTTCCTTGCGTTTCAACAGTCATAACTTTTTTTTAAAAAAAAAAAAATTTCAGCCATGTAGTTCTATGAGGACTTGTATTTTTTTGTTGTATTTTTTGGGGGAAATAGTTGTTTACATATAAATTACTGTGTGAATTTTTTTAAAAAAATAGCATAAAAGCATATTTCTGCATTTGTTTTTTAAAATAATTTTTCACACGTCACACTAAATAACCCATTAGATTAACTACAGGTTATTACCGTCCTGTGGATACCTAACATATGTAGGTTTGTTTCTTTTTTTGGGTGTAATTTATGTGCAATAATTTTTTTAATATTTATTTCTAGACTTTCCTTTTTTTTATTTTTACCTTTTTTTTTATTATCCCATAAGGGGATAACTATAGTACTTTCTTTTTGGGTGTAATTTATGCGCAACAATTTTTTAAATATTTATTCATATCTACACTTTTCTTTTGATTTTTACTTTTTTTTTTTTTTTTTATCCCATTAGGGGATAACTATTGTACTTTTTTTGGGGGGGGGGGGGGGTAATTTAATGTGTAATAATTTTTTTTTATATTTCTGCACTTTTTTTAATTTTTACTTTTACTAAATTCCTGTTAACTTCTGAATGCCGTTGCATTGCACTTTCTGTCAGTATGATACCAGCTGCTGTCAGGGAAACGCACAGTGGGCCCTGACAGCAGGCTTACTACACAGACAGCCCTGGGGCTACTCTAGGTCCCCAGGGCTGACTACGGATATTCCACAGGCTCTGTCAGGCACTGGGAATCCCAATGGAGCTGGGGAATCCCCTTTATCACTTCAATCAAAGGGTTAAATGTCAGGGATCAGAAACTTCCTCTGGTCCCTGCCTGCGTTCACGGAGCTGATCACTGCAGCTGTTAACTACAGCTGCGTTCCTAACACAGTTGCGGCGCCCGAAGCCGCAAACCACCTCTGTAGGCAGCGACATGTTTTGGCCATTGCTGCCTACAGAGAACGTGATCCGCCCATCATCAAAATACCGTGGGCGGTCATTGAGGGGTTAAAGTAAACCTTGCCACCTTTGAGATATGAATTGCAAAGCCTAGCACTGAACGGTCATCAGGTGGCAAGCGTTGCTTGCTCTCCTTGCAGATGCTGTTATTGGTACCAGCAGTGATTGCTGAAGTTTGTCTCCATCCGGTTCTGTATTTTGGGCGCTGAGGTCTCTGGTGCTCACCCCATTGTGGTTTCTCTACAGGATGTCACAGAAGTGGAGCTGGCGGAGGCGCAGGAGAAGGAGGAGAAAGAAATCTTGCAGTGAGTATTCTAAGGGGCCCATGTACTATATACTGGTCGTCTTATGGTTCGGCACTAATCGACTTCTTGTGTCTTCTGTTCTTAAGACAACAAGAACTATCGAATCTTCTACACGAGAAGAGGTTCCTCAAGGCGCTGGGCCTGGCAATCTCCTTGGATCAACCTCATACTGTACTCAAGGTCATAAAAGGTTGGTAATAAAGTGACACTTCTTAAAGGGGGTCGTCCATATTCATTTATATTTGTTTAAATGAGCTCTGTAGTAACACAACACCATTCCAGTGCTGCCGATGTCTACCGTCTCCACAGATCTTCTGTTTACTTCTTGGTACCGGCAGTAGCAGATATCAGCCAATCGGTGGCTGCAGCGGTCACATGACTTCTGGCATCACCAATCGGAGTCTCTCACTTCAAAATGGAGATGTCATGTGACCGCTGCAGCCAGTCCTTGGCTGCGCTAGTGACATCCCGACTGCCAGGACCAAGAAGTAAACAGAAGATCTGTGGAGACGGTAGACATCGGCAGCACTGGATGGAAGGTGAGGATTGAGGCTATGTTCACACAGCTTAAAATGGGATTTATTTCAGTCTGTAATTACGCGCCGTTGTGCGCAAATTACGGCTGAAATATGTCCCAGTCATTATGGTAATCCACAGTTCTCATAGAGAACTATGGATTACGTGTCCTCTCCCTGCTCGGCGAATCCGCCGCGGTGGGAGATAAGTGACATGTGAATTACCAGCGGCGTATACGCGCCACTAGTAATGATAGTCTATGGGCCAGCAAGGCGCCGCCCCCCGCTCCCGCCCCGTCCACATGGCGTAATTGCGGGGGCATAATTACGCCCCGCAAATAAGCCGTGTGAACATAGCCCGAGGGGTGTGCACTCCCTTAGTGTCCTCATAACATACTGTTGCATTATATATCAGTGGATCTGGGAATATGCATTGATTGCCTATCCTAATGAGGGGCCACACTTGTGTGATAAGTAGTGGTCTGGTCCGCAAGATTCTACATCAGTTTGCACAATGCAGGGGCCACGGCCCTTCAGTGCTTATCCAGGCACAATGGTATGTCAGGATATATTGTTCTAATATACATGGAAGACAGAGGCTTGGCCCGCACATCCTTGCACTATACATTGATCTACTGCTGCTTTGCAAAAATTTACAAAAATGTACATGAGGTTCTTAGTGTGTTGTGGGCCTCCTTTACCAAGACGGTCTTACAATACAACTGTCCACGGCCACCAATCAGAGCGCAGATTTCATTATTCCAGAAGAGTTTAACTCCTTAACCCACCTGGACGTATGAGTACGTCCTGGTGGCACTAAGGATTTGTGGAGCAGCTGCTGGGTGTTACCGACTAATTGCAGCTAACACCCGGCGGTTACAGCGCGGCAGGGCGGCACTGCCCGCCCCCGCTTTTTTTAAAACCCCCTTTAACCCGCGGCTCGTATAAATGAGAAAGGGTGCCGCAAAACCTTTTTTCTCACTTCCGTTTGGGTTTCCCCCCTTGTGGTGTAATGGCGGGGTTGTTGGGGGAACAGGGAACTTGGGAGCCTTGTGAAGGCCCCCATCGCTCCATGTTCTCTTTGGGCCCATTTTCCACCCCCAGGGCAGAAAGTGGGGGAATAACTCCATCTTGGTACCCCTAATGCTTTGCCCTGTGCAATGTTTTAAAGCTGTAAAAAATGATCGGGCCCCCTAGTGGGGAAGCGCCCTGGGGGGCCCTAAAATTAATGAAAAAAAAAATTTTTAAATTTTAAAAGTTGAAACCCAACTTTCCCTCCCCTTGGGACTGTTTTTTTGTACCCCCCCTGGGGGGGGATGTTGCACGTTTGGGCACTAGGAGCGTTTGCTTGCTTACCCTTTTTTGCTTTGAAACGTGGGGCCCATTTGCCCTTGTCCAGATTTTCCTTTCCCCCAACCCTTTTCCCTCCTTCTTCCCCCCCCCCCAAAGTTTTTCCCAAACCCCCCCCCCCCCCCCCTTTTTTTTTTTTTCTTTTCTTTCCCCTTTTTTCCCTTTTTTTCCCCCCCTTCTTTTTGGGCATATAAAAACTGTATATATGTCGGGCATCTGCCTTTGTGATTTTTGATACCAAGACTCTTTAAGATTTTCCCTTTGTAAGAAGCAATGTAAAAATTTGGGCGGGATTATAAAAAACCTTTTGACTTTTTTTTTTAAACTTTGAAATCCTTAAAAAAAGCATTTAAAAAAAAAAAAAAAAGTTCAAATCCCCCCCCTTTCCCCTTTTCAAAAAAAAAAAAAATCGGGAAATTTTCCAACATATTTGGTGTCCGCCGTCCAAAAACAGTCTGATTTTTAAAAAAAATTTATAACATCTTTTAACCCCTTTAAACGAACCCCGAAGAAAAAAAAAAATTCCAAACACCAAAAAATTGGGGTTTTTTGGTCATTTCATGCCCCATAAAAAATTGGAATAAAAGGGGATCCAAAAAGTCGCAGTTTTCCCAAAACTGGCAGCAAAAAAAAAAGTATGCTTCGCCGCAAAAAATCCCCTCACTGACGTCCATAGTGTTAGTAAAAAAAACGTTTTTTTTTCGCAAAAAAGGGGCCCCGGGATAAAAAATTTTTAAAATATTAAAAATTTTTGGATTTTTTTAGCCCCCCCAAAACGAGCGAAAACCCTACATTTTTTGGTTTATTGGGGGTTGGTATTCCAACCGTGAATACGAAAACATTATTTTTTCCCGAAGATTGAACCCCAAAAAAACAAACCCCCACAAAAAATTCCAACTTTCGCTTTTTTTCTTTTTTTTTTTTCACTTTTTGACCCCAATTTAAAAATTTTTTTTGCGGGGTTTCCCCGTTTTATTTGTGGTAATATGAATAAAAAACCACTGGAAGTAAATTTTGTCCCGAAAAATAAAACCCTCATGTGTCTATATAGGTGGAAAAATAAAAATGTTATGGCTTTTGGAAGGCGAGGAGGAGAAAAATGTTTTTTTTTCCTTTGGAGGGATTAAGGGGTTAAGAAATGAAAGCTGAGCTCTGATTGGTTGCTGTTGAAAGTTTTATTGTAAGACCATTTTGATAAATGAGGCCCAAAGTCTAAAAATTGGACTGTCCCTTTTTTCCCCCACCCAAAACCCAATTTTAGAGGCCCCCCCAGAACCAATCGGGAAAATGCTTTCATTTTTATTTTTTATCTGGGTGTGCACCCCTTTATTGCTATGAGCTTTGAATGGGTTTTAGGGCGACAGACCCCCTAGCCAATTTTTATAAAATTGGGCCCCTAGTTTGGAAATTTAAAATTGACCCTATTAAAATGACCCCCCTTTTTTTCTGCCCATCACCCCCCTGGGGTCAGATCATTTATGCATTTATGGGCCTAATTTCCCAGTTCAGACAATCAAAAGTAAATTCCTTTAAAGTTTACATAAGGAAAAATTTTTCGTGGGTTTCCCCAAAACACCATAACCCCCCCTCTGGGAACAAAAAAGAACAAGGGGAAAAGCTTTATGAACGTAAAAACCCTTTAAACAAAAAAGGGCAATGATATATAGACATGAGAAGCTCTTATTACATGTGATATTTTCTGGTTTTAGTCTGGGCTCATTGTTGAACCCCATGTTTTTTTTATTAAAAACCCAAATTTTTTTATTTTGTTTTTTTTAATTTTCCATATCAATTTCAGTATTTTTGAAAACAAAAAAATTAAAGTCCTGAAATTTCCCTCTTGGGCCCCTCGGTCTAAAAGGGGGGGGGGGGGGGGGGATTGGGGGGGTTTTTCATTTACTTTATTCGGGCCCCGGGGGGCCCATGAGGTTTTTCCGGGGGACCAAATCGGGGCCTAGTTTATTAACATGGTTTCCAAATTTGGAAAACCCCGGGTTTAAAATTCTCACCGGTTTGGCTTTTCGGGTTTGGGGCCGCCGGGGTTGGGGTTTTTTGGTACTCTCCTGTCAATTCTTAACAGGGAGTTCTCAGCGTGGCGGCCGCGCGGTTTGCCCCCTGCCTACTAATTTGCATGGGGGTGAACCCTCGGCGCAAGCCGTGCCCCAAACCACGCCCCACTTGCGGCACGACCACGGCCAACGCCCGCGCCACAAACCCGCGTCGGGGGACGCGAGGTTACGTCGAGAATTGGCCGCGGGAACCACGGCGAAGCCGCGGCTGAACCCGTCGTGTGAATATGCCCTAATAATAGTCTGATACTTCCTGCTCTGCAGAGGTCACTTCTCTGCAGTGTCCTCATGATCAACACAGGCTTAGATAAGGATCCACCAGTCACAAAAAGAGATGTTAAATCTTCCCCTCCTCCCTGCACACTGACTTCTCCTCAGTCTCCTCATGATCAGCACAGGCAGGATTACACGGAGAGGGGACACCAATGTGTATAGAGAACACAGGATCCACCAGTCACAATAGGAGATGTCACCGCTCCCCCTCCCTGCACACTGACTTCTTTGCAGTCTCCTCATTATCAGTACAAGCAGGGTTACACTGAAAGGTGACAACAATGTGTATAGAGAACACAGGATCCACCAGTCACAGTAGAAGTCACAGCTCCCTCTCCTCCTCTCTGCACACTGATTTCTTCCCAGGTCAGAGCATGCCCAGAAAACTCTCCTATAGAAGTCAATGGGTCTGCTCCTGTTCACAGGCTCTTATGTCCATGTAACTGTCCATCTCTCTAAATCAGAAAAAGTCCCAAGAAGAAAAGATTATGGATCAGTATTTGCTTTTAATTTGTGAAAAAAAAAAATTGGCGGTTCTGCCGCTTGCGTTTGTCAGCGCAGCAGGCCGTTTCGTTGCTAGCTACTAGTCAACCGTCTCTGTGCAACATTCGGCTGCCCTCCCCTATCATTTCTATTGGAGTTCTGACTATAGCAGTGTGTGTGCTCGGATATATTCAGAACTCTCGTAGACATGAATGGGAAACTGTACAAGCGCGGCCATCTTCCCATTCACTGAGGCCGCTTATAGCTCCCTATGAGCAAGTTTCGAAAAGTAGCAAGAGCCCTTAAAATATCCCACTAGATAGAGTAGTCTTGTGCAGTTTAATAAAGGATTTTCCGTCCATCAACCTATATAGTGTAGCCATAGATGTTCAAGGATTTGAAAACATGACCGATTTGTTCCAAAAATATCGCCACCTCCGTCCACAGGATGTGTGGGGTATTGCATCTCGGCCACATTCACTTTAAAGGGATGCTTCATAAGTGTTAACTGCTCATTAGGCCTTGAGGGATGATTGATAAGAGAAAAAAAAAAAACCTGCCTTATAAACCCTCTCACTCCAGCGCTGTGGCTGATCCTGGTCAATCACGGCACCGTCCATTCTTCACATGACCCTGCAGCTATTCAGAGGTCTCTTGTTGGGTGCATTGCATTTGACCACTGCGGCTTGTTGTTGGCTGTAGAGTCACATGAAGAACAAACAGTGACGTCCTCTGCCAGGGGCACTAGGACCAACCGCGGCACTATAAAGAGCGGATTTACTAGGTAAACCTTCTGCCCACATTTTTAAATATCCTGGCAGACTTATGAGTAGTTACTATTACTTTTCAAAAACCCCTTTAATGAAATTAATCTGCAATACCAGACACAACCCACAGACAAGGGTGGCGCTGTTTCTGGGAAAAAAAAATCAACCATGTCTTTCCAATCCTGGAAATCCCCTGTGATGGCGCGCCTACTGCTTTGACCAGCCGCCATACTTTCTTGTTTTTGTGCTTTATATTCAGGCGCATTCCCATACGTAGATGTGGTTGAGGCACCGCTTTGCTCTTAATATGATGCTAGGTTTAGGTTTACCGGCCCTTTAAGATATGTCGGCTAAATTTTAGTAAAATTTTGTTCTGATATAACGTCATTTTATGTTCTGCTTCCAGCCATCCTGCATGAACCACATGGGAAGGACGACCTGGAGGAAAATATTCTGAGACTACGACGAGACCAAAAAGGTAACTTGGATCAGGTGCCCGTGTGTGATAGTTCATGTCTTGGGTCTGTTAACAGGGTTCATCCTCTCTGCTTTTGATTTTCGGCATAGAGGGGGGGCTCTGCTATGGGGTCATGTATTATGGGTTCCCGCTCATTTGAATAGACGGCAAGTGGTACTAAATTTTCTCTGCAGTAGCCGGCACTGTGATTTATATAGAGGATTGTTAATTTCGGGGGCATATAGAGATGTACATCTATGGATTCTCCACTCTGGCCAGTTTCTACTTATTGGAAGGGCAATGTTTACCATAAGAGTCGCTAATCCTAAAGTTCCTCATTGCTAGGTCTCACAGCGACCAGCTGTAATATGTGTGGAAATCGATGTTTCATTTCCCTGCAGTGCCCCCGCAGGCATAATTAGGTATTACACAATAGCAATTAACGTAATTGAGCTTTGTGTGCTGCATGGAAAGGTCAGGTCCTCCAGAGAAAGAGATGAAAGAAAGTTCCCCATCTTTGGCCAAGAGATGAGAATCCGGAGTAGAGGACCCTGTCTATTAAAGGGGTTGTCTCACTACATTTATCCATCTTACCTCAGTCCTGTTTTGAATTCAGGGGCGTGTTTACTGGCGTCTACTAGGCTGCAGTAGAAGCCAGGTCTGTAGCTATAGCGATCAGTGCTGGCAGCCTATCAGGAGAGCTCAAACAGGTCTGTAGCTATAGCAACCTGAGGAGCTGATGCAGCCCATGCAAGAGGGGATATCTAGGAATAGGTAGGACACTGTTAATGGTCACATATTGCAAAAGTGACTTGTTTTTGCAAGATCTTTAACATAAAAAGCACGTTTCTTGAGGAGACAACCCCTTTTTAACTTTAATTCCTAATGGGTGTAGGGAAAATGGGTTTTTCTAAAGTGGGCCCATTTAAAATCATTAAACAAAGGAAAGATTAAATTTTTCAGACTTGTCCGCTAAAATTTAGGAGTGAATTTAATTACCCCTCGACCAAATTTCTCCTATGCCTTCCCACACAAAAGGGGAAACCCACTTCTTTGATTGTTTTAAAAAACCTAAGACAAAGGTAAAAAAGATTATTCCCAAAATACAACTGCTGTTTCTATTTTGCTTCCCTTCGAGCCAGGGGAAAACCGCCCCAAACTGGACAGGAATTTTGGAGCCGAAGCGGTGGCACCCCCACAAAGGGGGCCCGGAATTTTGGGGGCCTAACGTGGACCCCCAAAATTTTTACAGGAATTTCCTGGAACGTTGGCAGCCCCAAGCTGGACAGGAGTGGGAGCCGAACGGTGGACCGCCCCGGGGGACAGAAGTGGGAGCCTGAACGGTGGCACCGCCCACGGCTGGACAGGAAGTGGGGGCCGAAGCGGGGGCACCCCAAGGCTGGACAGGAATGGACCTGAAGCGGTGGCACCACCCACAGGCTGGCCAGGAAGTGGGAGCCTGAAGCGGTGGCACCGCCCACAGGCTGGACAGGAAGTGGGTGCCTGAAGCTGGCTGAGAAGAGCAGGCTCTGTGAAACCGAAATGGTGAGAACACCAATCTCACGCATTGATGGTATATCAATATCTCCAGAGGTGGGACCCGTAGCTATCTCTGGAGCGGGCTCCAAAAAGTCTCCCATTAGAACGTAGAGTAGGCCCCATTTTGGATGTACTCTCCAAAGTCTTGTTGGCACCCAGAGAGAGGATAACCTCAACCCCATTCTTATGACTTGTTTAAGAGTCAGCTCTGGTTGATAGGAGTGTTACCGTGAATGGGCCTCCAAAAATCTCTGATTAGAACACGACTGTCCATTCTGTTCTATGGGAGTTCTAAATACAAATGAGTGTTCTACAGAATACAGAGTCGTCCATTCTAAGCCAACACTTTCATAGATGTGGGTCCCACCTCAGGAGATATCAATAAACCGTCAGTATGTGAGATTGGAACACCCCTTTAAAGGGGTTGTCTCACTGCATTGATTCATCTCACCTCAGTCCTGTTTTCTTGGTTTCATTTTGAATTCAAGGGCGTGCTTACTGGCTTCTACTAGGCTGCAGTAGAAGCCAGGTCTGTAGCTATAGTGACCAGTGCTGGCAGCCTATCAGGAGAGATTGAACATGTGTCTGTAGTTTAAAAGCTACCTGAGGAGCTGATGCAGCCCATACAAGAGGGGATATCTAGGAATAGGTAGGACACTGTTAATGGACACATATTACAAAGTGACTTGTTTTGCAAGATCTTTAACATAAAAAGCAGCAATCCTTGTAGTGAGACAACCCCTTTCAGAACAGACTCGGGTTGATTTATGATGGACTCCATGGAGATTGTGTTGTCTTCCTATGGGATTGGTCCCTGTGTTTGCTCTCATGTCTATTAGGTTGTAAGGTAGAGCAGTGCAGAGTGTGACCGCACTATGGATAAGCGATGGTGCAGATGTATGGATATGTCATTGCATGGTGATCATGTCTGTCCCTTGCTGCCATTAGAGTCTATTCTGAGATACTGCAGCGTCTGGAACACCAACTCTCGCAACTGTCATGAAGCGCAGTGTGTGCTGCACATCCTGCTGACGCACGAGACGCCCGAGAGCTTGCTGAGCTACAGCGGCATCCGGGGCACCGTGGAGGCGCTGCTACCCTACACAGGTGAGACTGGCGGCACCTTGCAGACCACACATGCACATCTTAGGCGATGTTCACACGGTGTAATTGCGGGGCGTAATTACGCCGGAGTTCGGGAGCTCCCACAGGGCAGCGGGGGCCGGCAGCATTCCGGCCCCCATAGACATTCATTATTCTCAGCGCATATACGCCACTAGTAAATGACACGTCACTTCTCTCCCCGCTCGGCGTATTGTGCGAGCGGGAAGAGGAGACGTAATCCATAGTTCTCTATGAGAACGGTGGATTACCATAGTGACTGGGACGTATTTCACCCCGTATTTAGCGCAGTACGGGACGAAATACGTCCAAATTTAAGCTATGTGAACATAGCCTTACAAGCTCTTATAACCGATTGTCGTCTTCTCCTTCTCCCGCGCGCCACATGCAGAGGATGGCGAGGTTACTGCAGGCCTCCTTGTTTGTAGACTTTATGTGGCAGCATATGAGACTGACCGAGCTACCTATGGAGAAGGACGGTGGGACTGACCTACCTATGGAGAAGAAGAGTGGGATTGACCTACCTATGAAGAAGATGATTGGGACTGACCTACCTATGGAGGAGGACAGTGAGACCGTCCCAGTTTTGAGTCTTACTCTGTCCATACAAGAGAATGACGTGGCTTGAAAGGACCTTAGAAAATCACCAGAGGCCATGGTCGTTCCTGGATGACTTGTATGGGGTTCATTGAAGGCACCAGGACTCTTGGGGTTCCATATCCCCTACCTTGGATGGTGCCAGGACCTCTACCAGGACGCTTGATGTTCCAGTTTTGTTGGTTTCGTTCTAGACTTTTAACCCTTGGATCTTTTTGCTGGAGACCACGTCTGAACCATGAACGTTAATGGAATATACAGGGGTTGTATTTTGGTTACATATAAAGTTTATAATACAGACATTCTTCCATTTTATCACTTCACAATGTCTTGTTTTACAGTATCGGGAGCTCTTTAATGGTGTAGAGTCTGAAATCCGGGGCACCAATGTAGTCTCGGGAGCTAGTAAAGAAAAATCCATGATTGGACAGATCTGTAAGCTCCCCCCACCCTAGAGAAAATGTTATTATTTAAAGGGATTGTCCAGTGGAGGAAAAAAATTTAAATATTATAAATTTTATATCTCCGGTAGTAATTACTTTTGTAATGGCTTTTTATTAAATTTTCGGTGTGCTTCCTGCAGTTCTTCATCAGCTGTTTGATGACAGAAAGCTCAGTATTTCTGTGCCTTCACACACAGGAAATGGCTCTGTGACAAGCATCAGGTGACCCAAAGGTATGTGACTTTTTAGAACAGCTTTTTAAGCCACGCCAACCTGCTCTGCCCTGCTCTTCCTTGCTGTTTGTCTTATCCGATATCGGGGATGATGTCATCACACAGATCTGCCATCAGCTAGAGAGCTTGAGTGTTGTCTGATCTAACAAACAAAGGAGACTTACCTTATATACTCGAGTATAAGCCAACCCGAATATAAGCCGAGGCACCTACTTTTGCCACAAAAAACGGGAAAACTTATTGACGCGAGTATAAGCCTAGGGTGGAAAATGCAGCGGCTAATGGTAAATTTAAAAAAATAAAAATGGATACCAATAAAATTACATAGGCAGGTATAGGCAGTTTAATATGGTATATGTCTCTGTAGGCAGGGTATAGGCAGGTATATGTTCCCTATAGGCAGGTAATTTCCCTTTGGCAGGGTAATGTCCTTAAGGCAGGTATATTTTCCCATAGGGATGGTATGGCCCCTTTAGGCAGGGTATAGGCGGTAATTCCTTTAAGGAGCGTATGGAGGTAATTTCTTTTTGGCAGGATATTCAAGGCAGGTAAGGCAGGTATTTTCCTAGGCTTTTTAAAAAAAAAACCAAATACCTCACCCCTCGCGCCGGTGATGTCACGGGGTGCGCACGCACGTGAGCACACCTGCCGTGCCGGAACTCCGGCGCCGCGAGTCTGCTTGGGGGCCGCCCGGGCCCCAGTGGGGAGCAGGGACGCTGGGCTCTCTGCTCCGCATGGTATCTCTTCCCTCAGGCCCCGGAGGAGTGTATACAGGGAAAGATCGCTGACAGCGCCCGGGCCACGGATGTGCCCGGGACGCTGTCGGCTGTACCGCCTTCAGTATATGCGCCCCCCGAGGATCCATAAACTGAAGTGCCCGACGCCAACGTGACTCGGAAAACCGAGGGGGTTTTTTCAGCACATTTTATCAACAGCCTGACCAGGAAGAGACAGGATGCTTGAATGAAAGCTGCTCTGTGGAACAGCGAGGTGAGATGACCCCTTTAAAGGTGCTTGATCATAAGGGGGCACGTTTGCTTGTACACTATTCTGCACTAATAATGTGTTGCAGAACAAGTAGTAGCCGTAGACACCTTCATATGGCCACATGCTGCCATAAAACCAGGAGCTTGGCGCTGTTTTTCAACCACTTAGGTGCTGCGGTTGCATTTAAACGGGCATCTGAGGGGTTAAAAGGCCAGGATTGAAGTCGGCTCCAATTCCAGCTCCTTGCTGCAGGTCCTTCCTGTCACTAACAGCTGTTACTTGCCACATGTAGAGTGAGCTTAGTGAGTGAGGCTGCTCGATACACTGATAATCAGATTGGAAGATGTACTAAAGTTTTAACCATGTTTTAGGGGGAAAAACGTTTATCTTAGGCTTTGTCTGCACGGCATAGCAATACCATCGTATTTTCGCCGCTTTTAGGATCGTAAAACCGCCAAAAATACAATCTTTCAGGCAGCCCCATAGACGACAATAGAAGAAACGACCTGTAGTTGCCACGGGTCGTTTTTTCTTTCCAATCGTCTTTCAGCGCCGGCTTATTATGCAACATGTTGTATAATACGCTGATGTTTTTAGTTTTTTCAGCGTCTTCCCATACAATTTAATTGTATGGGTGATTTCAAAAAAAAAAAAGAAAACTAACGCAGACCACGTTTTTTGCGCAAAATGTGACCTGCATCGTAAAAAAAAAAAAAACACTAGCCTTTCGGCTGTTTTTTGTCCATGCTGTAGACAAGGGGGTTTTCCCCTGGCAGAAGAAAAAACTGACCCGGGGGGGGAGACTTTTCTTTTTCTTTTGCTAGAAAAACCCCGCCCTTCGCATTTACTTTTTTGGTTTTTCCCCCGGAAGAAGAAATTTCAGTGTTTTCTCAGACCACGGCGGTCTAAAAGAACGTCCGGCGGAAAATCCGTGCAGTGGGGATCGCTGCACGGATTTTCCATAGAGGTCCATTGTAGGGGTTGATAGTCGGTTTACAGAAAACCATCTGTAAAACCGTCCAAAAACCCCTGCCGTGGGGACATGCCCTTAGCATTACAGTCCAAAAAATGTCACATACCACTCTGAAAATGTGTATTGAATATATTCACATCTCAACTTGTGTTTAAAATAATTTATTTCCAGAACAAAACCCCTTTTAACTGTTTATCGACAAAGCCAAGAAAACCTAAACAACAAAGCTAAGCTTTAACAAAATACCCAAAAAACCCCCCAACCTTTTTTTGTTTTTTTTAAAAGTTCAGTGGGGCTGGTGGATCCGACCCCATTCCTGGTCCAGCCTTAAAATTTTTCCTTTCCCCCAAGGTCAGCCGCCCTAAAAAAAAAATCTTTTTAAAGCCCAACATATTCCGCGCACTTTACGATTTGGGGGATAATACGCAAAAAGGGCAAACGTAAAAAGCACAAGAAGATGTGGGGCCGCTCGCAAAAGTTACAACTATTAGGGTGTTTGGGGAGACGAGGATGAGAAGGGATTTACAAAGTCCCCGCCATACAAATGGGGTGGTTAATAAAAGGGAACCGCCCCCCCCGTACTTTTATACAGAAAAGTGCAAAACTAAGCATATCCCCTGTACAAGCCTCCCGTAGGTTGGGGGTGACGCTATCCCCTTCCCCTTTTACCCCTTCCCGCAAGGCAGAGTTGTTGCCCCGAAAAGGGTGGCCCCTTCTCTCGTCGGTTGACCCTATATCAAACTAGAGCCTAATAAAAAAAACACTCATGGGACAGATTATCAAACATGCAACACTTAAAAAAGTGTAAACTTTAAACTAGGGCCGTGGTCGCAAAGTGAAAACTCTCCAACTGTTGGGAAAATACAACTCCCATCTTTTCCCCCTAAAGATTTATATAAAAACAGTTGGGAGTGGAGTTTCCCAACAGCTGAAGAGCCGCACTTGGCCGACCACTGCACTAGACGGTCTTGCAATGCTGCACATGTATCATAGTATTGATAAATCTGTTGCATGTTAAAACTTGTCTAGTCTAAGTTTATGCCATTTATTAGTCGGTTTACTTTTTGCCACTACCTGTAGCAAAATTCTGGTGCTTTTTTTTGGCGCTCAGCATCGCACACTAGGCTATGGCCACTTTTCACAAAGCTGCGCCCCTTTCATTGGGGTTGAGGTAAAAAAAGGGTCTAGAGACTGCAAAAAAACACAATAAAAATTTTTGTATAAAGCAGGTACGCCCTTAGTTTTGGCACAAATTAAGACCAAATTCTGGCAGAGGTGCCTTAATAAATGCAACCTGCAGTTTGATGATAGAAAATTTTTTTTTTTTCTAAAAATGATGCTTTTCTTTTTTGGGAAAAAGTTTTTTAATTCCCCCCTTTGTTTCATGGGAGGGGGGTTTAATCGGGGGAAAAGGGAAAGATTTTGGGGGTAAAAGAATGTGGTTGACCCTGAATCCCTCTATGGGTGATTGCTCTAATAGCGAAGATAAAAAAATATATATTTTGATAGGATTTTACTATATTGACAGTGGCCCAGTATTTTTTTTTTCTGTTTTGTACATTTTGGGGTTTCAAAAGGCTACGGGTCCGGCCCCAAGGGGTTTGGATGAAAACTATGAATTTCTCTTACTTGATTTGGGGAAAAAACCCCAACCCCTTTTAAAAAGGGGGTTGAATGGGCAACCCCAAATTTTAAAAACCTATGGGGTGGCCCTTTTTTCTGGAAGGAAAACTTCTCATCCCGGACAAACCCCCAATAGACACCACAATAGTTATAATAAAAGTTCTTTGTAACTTTTTCCCTTTTTTTTTTTCTTTAATAATATTTGGTCAATATTTTTTCCTTAAATGTAACAATTACTTGCTAGATAAATATTTGTTGAAAATCTATATAATTAATAGCATCTAGAAAAAAAATTTGGTTTTGGGGTTAGCTGTTGCCAGAGGCCCAACCCCTTTTCTTGATGGCCAATCGTGTTGCCGTTGTACACTTTTTAAGAATTTCGTGCTCTCTAGGCCGTTGAGGCACCCGAGGGGTCCCGTCAGGAACAGGATCTGCTTCTTTAGGGGAGCCTGAATTGGGTTTTCACGGCCCCGTGTGCTAAAAAGGGGGAAATTGGTTTTTTCTTGGGTTTAAAGGGGAAGGGTGGGGTGAAAGTGTTGTTTTGTTGGGTTTGCGTGGAGGCAAGAGGTATCTCTCTGATGGCTTCTATCTTGCCAAGTTTTGGTTTCCTCTCTGCTTCAGAGTTTGGATCCACCACCCTGGCTTGTTCCCTTGGTGGTAATTGAATAGGAAGATGTTGGGAAACCCTGTTGTGTAATTTATCGGTAGAAAAAACTGATGGGCCTGGAAATTTCGGGCCGGTCCAGTTTAGAAGCTTTTTCTGCTTTACTAGATGATGCTTGAGTGTCGTCTTTACTCCATGATTTTTTCTGGTCTGTTCAGCTCCAAGTTGCTGGAGGCTTTGAAGAGATTTTTAAAAAGAGGGAAAAGGGTTTTCCCTGGTTTTATCCCTGCTTCAAAACTGGTGGCAATTGCGATAGGGTTTCAATTTCATTTAAAGGGGAACCCAATTTTCCCGTTTTTCCCAAATTTTAACCCCGTTGGGTAGAGATGAGTTTTTGAAAGGGGGTTTTTGGGGGACGGGGTACATTCTTTCCCAAAATATTATAAATTTTTATATAGTAAAGACATTGGGGCAGATTTATCAATGCTGTCTAAAAACCCCTGGGTTTTTGGATGGGAACCCAAAAATTATATATGTGTTATCCTTTGGGTCCAATTTTTAAATTTTTTAGTATAAACCTCACATATACATATTTTAAAATACCAAAAATAGGACATACCCTTTTATAGTAAAAGCATGTAAAAGTTGTATGTATACCTTTTGTTTTTAATTTTGTTTTAAAAAAAAATGGCTGCCCTGTAGTTTTTGTATAGATTGTCGTGTAATCAAGAAGGCGCCTAGCAAAGTAAAAAACCCTGTGTTCAGACATTTTCCCCCCGGAAAAACTGTTTAGGAGTGGTCATAGATTAAAAGGGGTGCCAATAGACCCCCCCCCCAGCCCGCCTACTGTTTGGGTTATTTTCTACTCATTTTTCAAAAAGGGGATTTAAAAAAAAAACCATTTTTTTGAATAAAATCAGAAAAACAATTTCCAAAAGCAGCAAGGCATGTTGTGATGGGGTTTTTTCGAGGGGACCTTTTGTTTTTTTTTAAGATAATTTGAAACCCCCCCAAGGACAGGATAGCCCCTTTTAGGCTTTCTTTTATTTTCACAAATATATATATATATATATTTAATATATAATTTTATTATATATAAAATATATATATATAATATATATATATATATATTTTAAAAAAATAGAAAGAGAGAGAGGAGGAAATTTGATCAGCCCCTTTTTCAGAGGTTTCCCCAAAGGCCATTTCCAGCGCAGCATGGGAAAGCCAAACAGGTTTTTTTGAAGATGGTGTCACGGACAGCAAGGGGGATTTTAAATTCCCAGTGGATAAAAAATAATTTACAGCACTCGTAATCTCAAAAGGGGGTTTTCCGGGGGGTTTAATGATTTCATAGAGCGCTATAAACCGCATTTAAAATTGAAAAGATAAAATTCCCCTAACCCTTTATGTTTCCTTTTTTTTTGCCTCCTTTTTCATCAAACATAAGATCAGTGAAACTTCCTGCTTTTGGGGCATATTCTCCTACAAGTTTTTAGAATCCCTTACAGTTTCAATCGGGCTTTTTTGCACCTGTCCCCCAATCCTCCTGGGGGCTGCTTCATTATCTTTCAGGGATGTAAAAACCCCATGCCCTTTCATCTCCTCTCCCGGGCACTCCCTGGTTTCCCCGGCCCGCGGCTGTGTGTCACCAATCAATTTTTTAAACATGAAAAAACACATTTTTTCCTACCTAAAAAAGTATGTATTACATGTACAAATCTATATAATTTTGGTTTATTTCTATGTATGTGCTGTACATCCCATGCAGCAGGTACACAACTATCCCATCATTGTAATTGATTGCTGTGAGGAATGTGGCAGCACCCAGCTTTCCTGTACACTGGATAGCCTATCTAGCATCTAATAATGGTGGGTAACCTTGACATCCCCCATAGGAATCTGTTTTTGATCATGGAAAAGCTGTGTGCCTGCTGTAGGGGATGTGTCATCCTCTCTGCACACAGTGATGTCATTCAGGTCCAGACATTTTAAACCCCTGGCACCACTACTATATAAAGGCATAGGCAGATTTTTTTTTGACTGCTGCTGGAAAATCTCAGGGTTAATCACATTCAGACAATAAATAATCAAGTCTTGACGTTTTCCTTATCCAAGAGGTAAAGACAGGACAATAATGAAGGCAGCCAGATCTAGCAGTGGTAGTCACATGGAACTGGGGGCCACATGTATGAAACTGACTAGGTCAAAAATTTCCACTTTTTTTCCCCATAGCAACCCCAATCGAGCTCATACACCAATCAGAGAAAACCTTTCATTTTTTATGCTCTGGAAAAATGAGAGGGTTTTTTCTGATTGGTTGCTATGGGGAAAAAAAGTTAATTTTTTGACCTAGCATTTTTATACAGTGGCCCATAGTTTTTCACTGATGTGTTCGTTTGGGCATCACAGGTAAAGGAGGAGAAGGGGGGGTAAAGGGCTATCTCTTTATCTTATATCTATCTATCAACAATTACATCTTCTCACCTAATCAGCCACCATCCATTATTTGATTTTTCAATGACTTCGACTAGGACCCCTCTTGAGATGGACAATTCATCGCAGCTCATGGCTTCATAAGATGATGTTGCATAGTAACGGATCCCTGGGTAAAGAAAGCACAGCAGACTGTATGAGTATGGTAATGGCAATAACACATCGTATTAATATTTCATGCTTGCTCCCCTCCAAACCATCCTCAACTCTGCTGCCCATCTGATTCACCTTCCTACTTGCTTCTCCGTTGCTAATTCCTACATTGGCTACCGATTGCCCAGAGAATCCAGTTCAAGTTACTAACCCTGATCTACAAGGCTCTCCATAAACCCCCCCTATACATCTCTGCCCTAATTCCAGATACCTCCCCCCCACAATCTCCGCTCCTCACAGGGGCCCCTTTTTTCTGCTCTCCTCTTATCAGCTCCTCACATAATGCTCCAAGACTTCTCCCCGGGTTCCCCAGATCTGGAACTCACTGCCCCAACACATCAACCCCTCCCCTTCACCCTTCAAAAGCAACCTGAAAACCACTTTCAGGAGCCTAAACCTACCTAACCCCGCTGCCCAGCTCCCCCCCACAAATTTTCCCCCCCACCAATTTTTGTCTTTTTTTTACGTTCCCTTTAGACTGTGAGCCTACACGGGCAGGGCCCTCTCTCCCTCTGTACAGGTTGTTGGTCATTTATCGTCACCACTGTACTTTGTCGGATATGGTATGTATGTAACCCCCCACCCCCGGGACTGTACAGCGCCCAGGAATCAATGGTGCTCTAAAATAAATAATAATAAAAAGGGACTGTCCACTAAAAAAAATGCCATGAAATTGGGGTCAGAGTAGGAAAAACAACAGATTCTTCCCTAGTTGTCCCCTACCACAGCTGCTGCAGAGCTCACTGGCAGGCCGCTCCTCTTCACTTTGCTCAACCTGACACAGAGAAGAAACTTGCACTTTATAGTAAATGAATGGCGCACAAGCTTCTTCTCTGGGTAAGGACAAGAACCCAGTAGTAAAGAAGATTGGGGGACAGCAATGTAATTATCGAGGATTTTATTTGCCTTCTCTGGGACAAATTTATTTTTATTTTTTTTATCAGTGGGCAACCCCTTTTGAAACCATAATTTTGCTTGCAATACCAAGTCTGACCACAATGTGTGCTGTTGGGTGACTTATGTCCATAAGCAACACAGTACACAAAAATACCAATTCCAGGCAAGTGTAGTATAATATCTAATGCACCACCTAGTGGTGAAAAAAATGTGAAAAACCTATCCAGAAATGAGATATACAATGTTCCTGCTGGTGGGGGGCAGGATACAGCTGTGTATAATACAAGACTAAGTGCACAGCCTACCTTCATTATCCGATTCTGTTCCTGAATCAGTGCATTCTTTCTCTTCTATAGTCCTGAGGAAAGGAGCTGGAAACCAGGCCACTCGTTTCTCCTCATTCTCCACCAGCCACCACCCTAAAATTTAAAAAGTGTAAATGCGGCCTCCAAAGAAACCTTTCCTGTAACCCTACATGTACTAATAAAAGCAGGTAATCTCTCACCTGAGCTCTCCTTGATCAACACCCCCAGCTGCTCATTGCACTTGACCTTAAAGGGGCGGTTTTTGGTGTCCTTAGTCTCGTAATCTTCAATGCACACATACATTTGGGAAACGATTGGTTCACAGGCTGGTGGCTTTGGCAGTTGCTTGGCCTGCTGTCTCTTCTGCGGTTCCCTCACTTCAGATGGCATGATCACTATGCTGGAAGCAGAGGGATTACTGTCGTTACTGGAAATTACTTTGATTTTATTTATTAGTCTTAGTGCCGATGCTTTTTATGTTTTGTCAATTTATAATGATCTTTAAAAAAAAAATGTCAAAAACTTAGCTGATTTTTCCCAGGAATGGCACCACACCTGGCTATAGGTTGTGTCTGGTATTGCAGATGCGCTCCATTGGTGTGAACATGGCTGAACTGCACTACCCCATACAACCTGTGGTCAAGGGTGGAGCCCCCGAGTAAAAGACGTGTGCCATCAGAACAGCTCTGACCCATTGATATCTCATGGCCCCAAGATGGCAGCCGCAGGTCCTGTAAGTAGTGAGGTGCAGCCGCCGTAGATTGGACTCGTTTTTCCAGGACGTCCCACAGTTGCTCAGTTAGGTTGGTGGTGGACATGGGTCAGCGATGCCCTGTGTGCCCTGACACCTTTCTATCATAGACAACAGTTTGTTTCTTACAGCAGCTCTTCAGTGGGACAGAACAGATGGCACCGTGGGCACCCTGACCCTGTAGAGGGTTCACCAGTTATCCTTCCTCAGACTACTTTTGGTGGGTACTAACCACTGTATTCTGGGAGCGCCCCCTAGGACCTGCTATTTTGGAGATGCTTTGATCCAGTCGTCTAAACCTCACACCTTGGCCCTTGTAAGCGACATTAAAGAACTGACGGTGGACTTACAACCTGATATAAACCACTCCTTGACAGGTGGCAAATACTCTTTTTTTTTTCCAAATTTACATTCTCATGGACACTTTATATGGGTCAACAAATACAACAATATCTAAATGCTACTTATTTCATTATAAATGAGAAAAGATTGGGCCTCATTTACCAAAACTGTCAGTAAGACTAAAGTTGTTACCCTTAGCAACCAACTAGAGCTCATAGCAACCAATCAGAGCTCATAGCAACCAATCAGAGCTTATAGCGACCAATCAGAGTTCAGCTCTCATTTCTTATATTGCTCTAGAAGAATGAAAGCTGAGCTCTGATTGGTCGCTGTGGGGTCTGATTGGTTGCTATGAGCTCTGATTGGTTGCTATGGGCACTGATTGCTCTCTCTACGCTCTGAGTGCTCTCTATAAGCTCTGATGGGTTGCTATGAGCTCTGAGTGCTCTCTATAAGCTCTGATTGGTCGCTATGAGCTCTGATTGGTCGCTATGAGCTGTGATTGGTTGCTATGAGCTCTGATTGGTTGCTATGGGCTCTGAAATTTGGGTTTTTTATGAGCTCTGATTGGTCGCTATGCACGCTGATTGGTTGCTATGAGCTCTGATTGGTTGCTATGGGCTGATTAGTTGCTATGGGCTCTGATTGGCAACAACGATAGTCTTACTTTTAGGGTATGTTCACACGGCGTATTGCTGTGCGCACAGGTATACGCCGTAATACGTCTTCATTAGCACAATTGAAAGTATGGGCTTGCCAGCTCGTACTTTCAACATCAGGCAGCTCTCAGCCTCTTATTCTTTTAAATCAGTACGCGCCGAGAAATACGATCGTAAAATCATCGGCATCTGAATGACAGCGATGATTTTACACAGCAATCAATGAGTGGATTTTACCGTAGTACATACCCTTAGTCAGTTTTGATGAATGAGGCCCAGTGATTTAGGTGGTGATTTAAATCTACCTACCCAAGGTCTCCGAGATAGAGCTGACCATCTTGGGGAGAAGAGGTTAAGAGGTTAAGTTTTGGGTTGGAGGCAGACAAACCTATTTTCGGGGAAGGCTGCATTGAGGTCACTGTTGGTGGGTGTAAAAAACGTCATCACTGCGTCGCACTGCGAGATTTTGTTGTCGGTTTTCAGCAGTTCCTGGGAAAACGTCTCCAGTAAGCGCAGCCTCTCTATAAAGCGACTGCTGCTCCTGTTTTTCCTGAAGATCGGCACGTCTGTAGGGAAGGGGAAGAAATGGAGCACGTGAGTCACGGGAACAGCTGCAGGGAACGTCCCCATTCATAATGACAGCGATCGGGAAACACGTAATTATTAGAGAGTGTTATCTGCCCATGTGACAAAACCATAAATTGGAGCAACATAAGCAAAAACGGTATCATTGGTTCTGATGAGAGCTCACCAAAGAAGAAGCCCAAGTGACTGCTCTGGTAGCCCTCTTCTACTTTGGGCACTGTAGGCAGTAAGATTGTTTTGGATGTGCTGATCCTTTTTGTTTTTTTTGGAGTGTCCTGACTTAGGCGGTGTGATGATCTGGCTGTGCTCGGATGTTTTTAAAGACATGCCCTCATATGGTGTCATTTTTGGGTATGGCGTGATGTCAAGTCATGTACTTGGGCAGTGCCCACTGCACTGCTATACCTGGAGGCCCATAATGCTGTTAAGATGAGAGGTATCAGCCCTGGTTGGTCCATTGGCTGTGCTAGTAGGTGGCAAGAACCTGAGTAGGACTCCCCTGCCCAGAAGGATGAGGGGAGCATCTTGGAAATGACCCTTCTGACCTAGGTGGCAACATCCGGCACCATTAATGGAACCCCAGCTTCATCTTTGCAATGGGGCCCCTTCGATATACACCATTGGTTAGAGCCCCATAGTTATGAATGGGATCTGTCTATGAATTGCAGATAGGATGAAATCAGTCATTACCTCTTAGTTTGGGGATCACATTCTCAGATTTCCGAAGTAGCCCAGATTCCAATGGGAATTTTTTTCTCAACTCTCGCTATGAAGAAAGAATAGAAGGAATATGAATTTATTGCTTTTATAAATCCAAACCAAACTGTAAACCAAATGTATAGGAATAGGGCGCAGGGCACGGTTAATAAGGTGCAATTTGCTAGACACCATTCTCTTACTTGTGCTACTGCATGGTTGTCGTACACCTTACGCTCACTTGGAAAAATCTCTCACAGCTACTTAGATTTCTGTTGCATATTTTCATTTTGAGAAGATTGGTTGCTCTTAACATTTTTTGCGCTTTTCTCTCATGATAACAAGCTTAGTACCATTGGGTTGAACATAGGCAAAAAAACACCCGCATAAGGGCGACATTGATAAAAAAAAAAAATTTCTAAACACAGCAAGAGGGGTGTATTTGTCAGTGAATTTATAAATTGGCAAAATGGGCGCCAAATTTGTCAAAGTGGCTCACACGGCATAAAAATGGTAAACCAAACCCTTTCCTCCACCTCACGGCTGTGTAGGTGGACGTCAATATTTTGCTCCAAAATTGTCTCACGGCCATTATAAGTTTGGCCCAAATTAACCATGTCCATTTTTTTTTATAATTTTCAACATTTTTCATAGGCGTCATTAGGTATGAGTAAAGGTCTGTTCAAACTTCATTCTCATCTTGACTGCTGCAACTCCCTGCTTATCGGTCTCCCTCTCTGTAAACTCTCCCCTCTCCAATCTGTCCTGAACGCAGCAGCCAGGCTTGTCTTCCTTTCCAGCCGGTATACTGATGCCTCTACCCTGTGTCACTCGCTGCACTGGTCGCCCATTCAGTACAGGTTACAATAGAAACTAATCACTCTCACCTATAAAGCTCTCCACAGCGCTGCAGCCCCCTACATCTCCTCTCTCATCTCTGTCTACCAGCCTAACCTGTCTCTCCATAGCACTGCACCCCCTACATCTCCTCCCTAATCGCTGTCTACCACCCTACCCGCTCTCTCCACAGCACTACACCCCCCTACATCTCTTCCCTCATCTCTGTCTACCACCCTACCCAGTCTCTCCACAGTGCTGCACCTCTCTACATCTCCCTCATCTCTGTCTACAACCCTACCCACTCTCTCCACAGTGCTGCACCCCCCTACATCTCCTCCCTCATCTCTGTCTACCACCCTACCCGCTCTCTCCACAGTGCTGCACCGCTCTACATCTCCTCCCTCATCTCTGTCTACCACCCTACCCGCTCTCTCCACAGTGCTGCACCTCCTACATCTTCTCCCTCATCTCTGTCTACCACCCTACCCGCTCTCTCCACAGTGCTGCACCCCTCTACATCTCCCTCATCTCTGTCTACCACCCTACCCGCTCTCTCCACAGCGCTGCACCTCTCTACATCTCCCTAATCTCTGTCTACCACCCTACCCACTCTCTCCACAATGCTGCACCCACCTACATCTCCTCCCTCATCTCTGTCTACCACCCTACCCGCTCTCTCCACAGCACTGCACCCCCCTACATCTCCTCCCTCATCTCTGTCTACCACCCTACCCGCTCTCTCCACAGTGCTGCACCTCTCTACATCTCCCTCATCTCTGTCTACCACCCTACCCGCTCTCTCCACAGCACTGCACCCCCCTACATCTCCTCCCTCATCTCTGTCTACCACCCTACCTGCTCCCTCTACAGCGCTGCACCCCTACATCTCCTCCCTCATCTCCGTCTACCACCTGACCCGCTCTCTCCACAACACTGCTCCTCCCTACATCTCCTCTCTCATCTCTGTCTACCACCCTACCCAGTCTCTCCACAGTGCTGCACCCCTACATCTCCTCCCTCATCTCTGTCTACCACCCTACCCGCTCTCTCCACAGTGCTGCACCCCTCTACATCTCCCTCATCTGTCTACCACTCTACTTGCTCTCTCCACAGTGCTGCACCCCCCTACATCTCCTCCCTCATCTGTCTACCACCCTACCCGCTCTCTCCGATCTGCTGATGATATCAGATTACATTCCTCAATCATCCGAACCTCCCATGCCCGTCTCAAAGATTTCACACGTGCGGCACCAATTCTCTGGAATATGCTACCGCGGGCGATCAGGCACATTCACAACCATACCTCCCAACTTTTAGAAATTGCAAAGAGGGACACATCAGGCCATACCTCTAACCCCACCCAAACACATGACATCACACCAAGACATGCCTCTAACCACGCCCAAACACACCCATGCCAACTTTTTAGATAGCCAAAAAGGAACACATTTTCAGGATTGCATTGCATCCAATAATGAAATATTAAGTAAATTGTTATGTAATATACAGCGAGGAAGCAATCAGATACTTTTTAAAGCAAGATAGTCAGTTTATTGACACAAATCTGTTTCCTAAATGAAAAGAGGGACATTTATAGAGCGAAGAGGGACAGAGGGACCTGGGTTAAAAATAGGGACTGTCCCTCCAAAATAGGGACACTTGGGAGGTATGCTCACAACCCTCACAGTTTTAAGAGGGCCCTGAGAATACATCTTCTCAGTCTAGCATATCAAGATCCCTAGTTGCTAACCCCCACCTGCTATCACACCTATCTGTCACTCTCAACACTAGGGCAATTACAGGCACTTATCTGTTTATAGATGCACTGTCAGGGTGGCAGTTTCACCATACATGCCAACTCTCCCGTTTTTGGCGGGGGGTCCTGCTAATGGGAGTCACCACCCCCCCCCCCGGCGCCAGAGTAGTGTCAGAATGCTACTCTGGCACCACCGGGCCGTTCCTATAGGCGGGTGAAGCGGCCGCTCACCCGCCAGGCGGGTCTCACTGTGCAGGGAGGAGGCAGGAGGGATCGTCCCCCTCCTCCCTTCTCCCCCTGTATGTACGGCGCCGGCCGGTGTGCGCGGTGTACATACAGATCAGTGTCGCAGGGGGCGTGACGCGCGGTTGCACTCACATCCCCTGCGACTCTGAGTCGGCCGGCCGGGAGATGTCCGTAGCTGGCCGTGCTGCAGGGAGCCTGGTGAGGTAAGTGGCTTTTATTTTTTTATTTTTATTAGCTACAGAGGGGGGCTCTACCTGACTACAAAGGGGGCATCTACCTGGCTACAAAGGGGGCTCTACCTGACTACAAAGGGGCATCTACCTGGGTACAATAGGGGCTCTACCTGGCTACAAAGGGGGCATCTACCTGACTACAAAGGGGGCTCTACCTGGCTACAAAGGGGGCATCTACCTGGCTACAAAGGGGGCATCCACCTGGCTACAAAGGGAGCATCCACCTGACTACAAAGGGGGCATCTACCTGACTTCAAAGGGGGCATATACCTAACAACAAAGGGGGCATCTACCTGACTACAAAGGGGGCTCTACCTGACTACAAAGGGGGCATCTACCTGGCTACAAAGGGGGCTCTACCTGACTACAAAGGGGGCTCTCTGGCTACAAAGGTGGCTCTACCTGGCTACAAAGGGGCTCTACATGGCTAATAAAGGGGGCACTACCTGGCTACAGAGGGGGCACTACCTGGCTACAATGGAGGAACTACCAGGCTACAATGGGGAGTCGCACTACCTGGCTAAAATGGGGGCACTACCTGGCTACAATGGGGCTCACTACCTGGCTACAAAGGGACTCTACCTGGCTACAAAGGGGGGCACTACCTGGCTACAATGGGGGCACTAACTGGCTACAAAGGGGTCTCTACCTGGCTACAACGGGGGCCCTACCTGGCCACAGCGGGGGCTCCACCTGGCGACAGATGGGGCACCTACCTGGCTACACGGGGGGCATCTACCTGGCTACAAAGGGGGCATCTACCTGGCTACAAAGGGGGCTCTACCGGGCTACAAAGTGGGCACTATCTGGCTGCAATGGGGGCTATACTTGGCTACAGAGGGGGCTCTACCTGCCTGCAAAGGGGCATCTACCTGGCTACAAGAGGCATCCACATACCTGTAAGGGGCACTACCTGGTTATAGGGGGCTACTACCTGGCTATAAGGGCACTACCTGGCTAGAGGGGGCATCTACCTGCCTTTCTTCCAAAGCCGTTATACAGTTAGGTGGAGTGGGTGTGGCTTTTTTGAAGCGGTGTGGCACATCAACAAGATGGGTGTGTCCATGCAAAAAATTTTACTACGGCGCACTACATGCACTGCTCTCTTCAATCTCCTGCTTTTCCACTTTCAAAAGTTGGCAAGTATGAGGTTCACCCAACTTTTATGTAAACCACCTCCTTTTTATATAACATGGCTGGACCATTGCAAACTGAGCACTTCTCACCCATCGTCTCACCCATACACCCTAATAGACTGTAAGCTCTCACGAGCAGGGCCCTCACACCTAGTGCCTCAACTGTAAGTAATTTTTAATGTGTAATGTCTGGTTTGTCTGTGCTTATTCCCTCTATATTGTAAAGTGCTGCGGAATATGTTGGCGCTATATAAATAAAGATTATTATTATTATTATGTAATAATAATGTTGGGTAGGCAAAGGTAGGTGACTGTCTAGGGCGCCATTTCCTCGCCGGCAGGAAGGGGAGGTAAAAAGTGGGCTGAATTTTCCATTGAGGGGCACTACAAACCTTATTTGTCTAGAGCACCAGAATACTTTGCCCAAGTCCTGCCTTCTGGCCTCACCTAGATATGCGGCGTGCTCCTTGTGCATACTTCTTTGTCTGTAACTCGCTGATACATTTGAATAAAACAGGTTTTAGCGTTACTTACGTGCATCTTTTTGAAATCTTCAAACGTCCTGTAGATGACGATCTCATTGTGGTCCGACCACAGGATGGAAAATATATTGATCTGCCAAAATAAATTTTAAAAAAAATGACTGACTTTTAATCGTTGGCGGACTACAACTCTCAGCATGGACTGGAGAAAGAGGCTGAATCTAGACTGAAAATACATAGCAGTTTGTGTATATTTTCCTAGAGTAAGGGGCAAGATGGGCAAATGATCAAACAAATACTAAGGGAATAGCTATTATTTCAGGGCCCCAAGCAGCCGAAGCATCTGGGTCCCCGGTCCATACCCAGTTCCTATCTTGCACCATATCATTAGACCCCTCTTAAAAAAAATGGTTCCAGGCAGCTTACAGGAGTACTGGCAATACTGTGCTAATTGCATCTCTAGACCCAAAGGTCTCCCTGCCATATTGGATGAGACAAGTATTATAAATGGCAAGTAGTTGGGGGCAGGACTGGGTATTCTGGTGCCATAGGCAAATAAGGCACGTAGTACTCCCCAATGGAAAATTCAGTCCATTCGATACTGCCTTGGGCCACCTTTCTGCCTGGGATGAAGTGGCACCCCAGGTGGTCGCCTACCTTCGCCTACCCATCGTCCCTGCTCTGGTTGGGGGGTCAAGGAACTTCAAGGGCCCTGAGAATCATCCAGAACGCAAAAATGAACATCTAATGTTATATAACCCACTGAACCTCACTGGGAAGCATATTGGAGCATGAGTAGGATTTTTACACTATATCATCACACTCATGAGCTGCACTGGTGGGCCCCAAGAATCAACTCCACTGGTGGGCCCCAAGACTCAACTCCACTGGTGGGCCCCAAGTATCATCTACCCTGGTGGGCCCCAAGAATCATCTCCACTGGTGGGCCCCAAGAATCATCAACACTGGTGGCCCCAAGAATCAACTACACTGTTAGGCCCCAAGTATCAACTCCACTGGTGGGCCCCAAGAATGATCTCCACTGGTGGCCCCAAGAATCAACTACAATGGTGGGCCCCAAGAATCAGCTCCACTGGTGGACCCCAAGAATCAACTCTACTGGTGGCCCCAAGAATCAACATCACTGGTGGGCACCAAGAATCAATTCCATTGGTGAACTCCAAGAATAAGCTCTATTGGTGGGCCCCAAGAAACACCCCCACTGGTGGGCCCCAATAATCAACTCCACTGGTGGGCCCCAAGACTCATCTCCACTGGTGGCCCCAAGACTCATCTCCACTGGTTGGCCCCAAGAATCATCTCCACTGGTGGGTCCAAGAATCATCTCCATTGGTGGCCCCAAGAATCAACTCCACTGGTGGCCACAAGAATCAACTTCACTGGTGGGCTCCAAGAATTAACTTTATTGATTCTTAGGCCCCAGGCACCCCAGTCCAATACTGATCAGACTTTATGATACATATGCTTAAAGTCATCTGCTGCCACTAAAACTTCCTGACGCATACACTGTATCTTGAGTTGAATTTCTGCCTGAAAGTTTTTGCTGTCGTATCCTTCCAAACATATTGAACAAGTCCTGACAGAGACTGACAGATGAGTATATGGAAAGACATAGACATAACGATACATTAGGTGGACATTGACAACCTCAAATGTTAAAGGGGTTGTCTCACTACAGGGATTGCTGCTTTTTATGTAAAGGATCTTGCAGAAACAAGTCACTTTGCAATATAAGTCCATTAACAGTGTCCTACCTATTCCTAGATATTCCCTCTTGTATGGGCTGCATCAGCTCCTCAGGTCGCTATAGCTACAAACCTGTTCTCCTCAGCAGCTCAACACTGCAGGCCAGTAGAAGCCAGTAAAACCAGTAAACACGCCCCTGAATTCAAAAACTAAACCAAGAAACAGGACTGAGGTGAGATGAATCGATGTATTGAGACAAGTCCTTTAAGGTGGTCCAGATTGTTTCCAGGATCCCCATCTTTGAGATCAGCGTATTGTCAAGGGAGTCTTCTTAAACGTTCATAATAAAAATAAGACAAAAAAATTTCACAAATCAAGCATGTTATGTGCATCTAGAAAAACCAAACCAATGCCCTAATGGTCCTCAGCTTCAACATTTTTTGGGACCCCAAATATCCCGATCAGAATATCTCTCTGGATCAATTACTACAACTAGTAGTGTCAACAACATTACACAAAAAACATCCTTGATTCTTCTCTATTCTTAATCCACCAAATGTTGGATTTCCAAGGGTGACCGCCTCCAGTTGCACGTTACAATATTCCTAGTCGGGGATAAAGCTGGGAGGGAATGGGACTTATGGTCATGTGCAAGGTGGTGCCAACGTGCCACTCCGCCTTGACCATCACAAGATTGTTTTCTCCAAAAACAGCTCCATACAGTGTCAGAGTAAAGCTCTTCGGGCCACCAATGGTGTTGATTGTTGGTTCCCACCAGTGGAGGTGATTCTTGGGCCTCCCATGGGAAGTTCATTCTTGGGGCCCACCAGTGGAAATGATTCTTGTGCCCACCAGTGGAGTTGATAGTTGGGGCCACCAGTGGAGTTGATTCTTGGGTCCCATCAGTGGAATTGATTCTTGGGACCCACCAATGGAGTTGATTCTTGGGGCCCACCGATGGAGTTGATTATTGGGGCCCACCCTTCATCTCCTGTACATAACTGCACATGCCTTTTGCTTTTTACCTCTCTTTCTCTGCCATTATCCCTAAAAAGCAGCCACAGTGGCCGACAGTGGGTTTTCCTTTACCCCTTTGTAGGACAGTATGAGCCTGGGACCACATCTGTCCTAAGGTTGTATGTGGAATCACAGCTCAGCCCCATTTTAGTGGACCTTAACTGCAATACCAGACATATCCATAGTAAAATAGCACAGTTTCTGTCACTGGTATAAGAAGAACGTATAGTTGCGGTATACTACCTTCCATCTCCCATTCTGCAGGACACCAACAGCTTTGGCTTCCAGAGGATGGCGTCCGACCATAGTCTGCTGAGGCATGTTGGAAACAAAGCCTATGTTGTCATAGACCGTGACACCGGCTCTTATAATGTTCTGCACTGCCGTTAATTATAACTCCGCCAATCAGAAGTCAGTGACTCACAGATGAAACTCCCGGCCCTAGAGGAAGTGCAGGACTCTCAGGCACTTGGGCAATTCCCTTCCTTCTCCATTATGTGATTTCCTAAAGAGCAAAGACGGTGGCAAAACTGGTCATCAATGTAATCATCAATGTAATCTATCAAGTAACATCATAAGACAGAAATTACTCAGAGTAACGCAAGGTCCTCTAGGTACATGGGATATAGGAGCCATTACTGTAACCTATGGGCGTCACTAGAATTCATGGGGTCCCACCACATAATGACAATAAACTAAAACAGTGGCACAGATAGCAATAATTACTATAAACAATACTGCCGTATATCAGGGACCTCACATTCCTGTTCCTGTACCTGAGGGGCCCCTCAACCTCTGGGCCTCGCAGCAGGTGCTATGGCTATAGTGACGCCCAAGCCGTAACCATATGGGAGATCCACAATATCCACAATATGAGCCATGAAGAGGAGGGTGTGTCTGTCTGTCTTTGGTTGTCATTCCTCCCCCAAATTCAATGATAGAACTAGAGTTCCTCTTCCATGTTTGAGGGCTCTCCTTCTATTCTGTAACCATCGGTCTCTTCAGCTGGAGCGGTAACTCATTTCCAGAGTTATCTATCTATCTATCTATCTATCTATCTATCTATCTATCTCATATCTATCTATCTACTCTTTTCTATCTATATATCTATCTATCTATCTATCTATCTCATATCTATCTATCTACTCTTTTCTATCTATATATCTATCTATCTATCTCATATCTATCTATCTATATCTTATCTATTCATATCTATCTCATATTCTATCTATCTACTCTTTTTATCTTATACTATCTATCTATCTCATATCTATCTATACTCATATTCTATCTATCTATCTATCTATTCTCATATTATCTATCTCATATCTATCTATCTCATATCTATCTATCCCATATCTATCTATCTTCTATTCTTATCATCTTTAATATTTTATGTATCTATCTCATGTCTATCTATCTATATCTATCTATCTCATTATCTATCTATCTTTATCTATTATTATCTATCTCATATTTATCTATCTATCTTATTCTATTTTATATCTATCTATATATATCTATCTCATATCTATCTATCCATCCTTTCCATCCACTATCTTTATCTATCCCCATCATCTATTTTATATCTATCTATTTATTTATCTGTCTGTCCGTCCGTCCGTCTCTCTCATCTTTCTCTCTCTCATATCTATCTATCTATCTATCTATCTAGATATAGAAAAAATAGAGACAAAAAACAGGTGCCTCTGAAGAAGCGCTAGTTTTGGCGCGTAACGCGTAAGGCTTAATGCTGTTAGTTTTTACTAGTGAGGATGGCATTGTTCCCTCACATGTTTTAATAAAATTAACACTTCGTACAATAGTTGAAGTGGTCGCTACTTTTAAGGATTCCCCGGGGCGCCGCAATTTCCTTCTTTTTTCTGGTTATTGTTACTATCTATCTATTTTCATATCTATTTTATCTATCTTATATCTATCTATCTCATATCTATCTATCTATCTCATATCTATCTATCTCATATCTATCTATCTATCTATCTCATATCTATATCTATCTCACATCTATCTATCTATCTCCTATCTATCTCCTATCTATCTATCTCCTTCATTCATATCTATCTATCTATCTATCTATTTATCTATTCTATCATCTATCTATCCTCATATCTATCCTTTTCTATTCTATTCATATCTATCTATTTTATCTTCATATCTATCTATCTATTATATCTATCTATCTTTCCTATCTATCCATATCTATCTATCTCATATTATCTATCTATCTATCTATCTATCTATCTATCTATCTATGTATCTATCCCATATCTATCTAATATCTATCTATCTATCCCATATCTATCTCAAATCTATCTATCTATCTCATATCTATCTATCTATCTATCTATCTCATATCTATCTCCTATCTATCAATCTATCTATCTCATATCTATCTCTCTATATCTATCTAATATTCTGCAACTGGACATGGATGTGAATTTTTTTTTATATCTAATTATCTATCTTTTTTCTCTATCTATCTCATATCTATCTATCTGTCTCATATCTCTCTCATATCTGTCTCATATCTATCTCATATCTATCTATCTATCTATCTATCTCATATCTATTTATCTCATATCTATCTATCTCATAGCTATCTATTTTGCATCAGGACATGGGTGTGAAATTATTTGTGCTAGATTACAAAAAACAAATCTGCTTGTTTTAAAGCAACATCACCGCCCCTGTCCCTGGGTAGCGTCTGGCGTCGGCTGAGCAGAGGTTAGGTCGGCCTCTGCGTTGATGTGTCGGAATCCTTACACATACAAACATCTTCTATAATTAGTCCATGATTCATTGAGGTTTGTTGACAGGTTAATCATTTAATTCCCTAATACCTGGCCTAAAATGTCCTTGTCACTCACAGAATTTTAAGCCTAAGGCCTTCAGGCAAAATGTATGTCATCTGCGGGGTGTGGTTACTGCAAAATGCAGGTGACGTGCGTCATTGTCAGGGCCCCCGAAGTCCATGTGGGCGCCGCACTCTGACCAGGACTGGAGAGAGTTCTGATCTTATCCATAACATTTTTTTTTAGCAATTAAATGTTTATTGAAAAAACTGTTTTTACATAATGATAAAATCATTTTTTAAATATTTTATATATATAGCAAAGAATAAGAGCGATAGCCTACAATGCAAAGCATGGTTCGAATGGGACCTAAGGGATCCAATGTAATCAGATCTAAATTGTGCAACCTCTTAAAAACTTTGAAAGTTAGAGACTTGTGAATTATTTGAGAAAGAGTTCATTAAGGGGAATGTGTCATCAAAAATTACTTATTGTTTAACTCACATTTTTATGTTAATCACATTTTGTAGGAATTTTTGGTTATGTTTTTTTTAATTCTCCATATCACTTTCAATATTTTTTTTATAATTCTTAAGTCCTGCAGTTTTCACTTTGGCCACTAGGTCTAATAATAGTCTGACACTTCCTGTTCTGTTTTAGAGATTTTTCAGCAGTGTTCATTATCAGTGAAAGCAGGGCAAGCTGAAAGGAGAGCCATTTGTACAGAAAAAAAGGATCCCCAGTCACAAGAGGAGATTCACAGCTCCCCCCTCCCCCCTTTCACAGTAAAAAACTCCCAAACAAGTTAGGGGACGAATCTTCATAAACCCTTTGGGCATAAGCTGTGAAATACTCTTGATGCTTTTAAAAGCAGCGCAAGCAAGAATGCCCCCCACAATCTAAGAGACGGCCGAAAAAGGAAATCTACAATCAGGAAATAAAAACGACTGAGGGAAAAAATAGGATCAGGGGCGGGTTTTAATAAGAAAAAAAAAAAATTGGTGACAGTTCCTTTAAAGTACTACATAGAGGGAAGTTGTTTAAAGGGTTGATCCCGGGCCTGCGGCACCTATTTGTCCCCCCACAAAAAAAAGCTAGAATGCACCTGATTTATGAACCCGAAAATATAAGAAATGCTTAGGAAACAAGTCCTCTCCACATTCCTTATATATGATGCAGTTATTACAATGTTCGGTTTCATCAAATTCAATGCGGAAGTGAGTTCTTCATTATACTATACTTTGAACCCCGAAGTTCCCCATATATAAAAACCCCATTGCAGGTTTTTCCCCATTTTTGACATGAAATCCAATAAACCCCCCCCTTTTTTGTCTTAGGAACCAAAATTTTTTTTTTCCCAAAAATGCCAGAAAATGAGAGTGGAATTTTTAAGCATTTTTTATTTTTCCATCATGGGTTACTCTCCCTTTATACAATTTGGGACCCGCCCATATGAGAGCAGGTTTTTGGAACCTGATGGGGTTTTTTGGGAACAACTGGTTTAAATTAAAGGCACAGCTGTGGATTTTTTTTAAATAACATCAAACACACTGCTTCTTGGAAACATCAGGGGGAAAAGTCTAAAGAATCAGCCAAGATTCAGGAAGAAAATTTTGTGGCTTGAACAATTAGAAAATTCTTGGGTGAAATTTCCAGATACTAAAGGGGGGCCTTGTTCATCTGAAAAACATTAAAAATCAAGTACAAACAAGAGGGAAGCCCAGCCACTTTACCGCTCCAGTTCTTGTTCAGAGATAATTGCTTTGGCCCAACATGTGTATTTAAACCCAAGAACAAAAGCAAAAGACCTTGGGAAAGGAACTGGGGAAGCGGGAAAAAGATTGTGTCATTTTTCCACAGTGAAACGAGTACTGTATAAAACAGGGGTGAAAGGCTGCTGCCGGCCTGCGCCGCCCCCCCGGCCCGCGGGCCGCGGGCGCCCCGTGGTCCCCTCCCGGGGAGCCCCCCGGGGCGGGTGCCCCCCGCGGCCCCGCGGGAGACCCGGGGGCTGCGTCCCGGGGGACTTACCGACCGCGCCCCTTGCCCCCGCGCCCTCTCCCGGCCAGGGGGCCTTTCCGTTCCTAAGGCGCCGCGCGGCCTCGTTTCCCAGGGGGTTTTAAAAGGGCCAGGCCCTGATTATTGGAAAAATGGGGGCGTTTCCCCCCTTTTTTGGGTTTACCCCCACAATCACTCCTTGCTGGATCTATGTTGCCCCGTGCCAAAAAGCGTTCCAAAAGATACCTCCCCCTTCCCGTGTCCAGCCCCCTCGCTTTTTCCAACCCCGAACCTCTGCCGCCTCCCCCCCTTTCCCCTGCCTGTCTACGCCCGAACCTTCCCGCCCTCCCTGCCTTTCTGCCCCGCCCACGACTCTCGGACTACATTCTGTCCCACCTGCACCCGGGCGCCCCGCAAGCAAGTCAGTGGGGGGGGGACGACCTGGACCCTCACGCCGCAGAAAGTCCTCCCGTTTTTGGGGGCGGGCTCTGGTTAAAAACCCCCGGGGGCTACTTAGTTTCCCTTTCCGGCGGGCTTAATACCATGTTCGGTACCCGTGGTTCCATACCCAGCTTTACGTTTTAGACCCAGCCATGGATCCCGCCAAGGTGCCTCGCCAAGCATCGCGATTTTTTCGACATTTTTTCCCGCAACGCAACAAATCGCACCAACAAGGACGCTTGGGGCCAGTTTCCCGCCATGATGCGCGTCCTTGCACCCCGCAGCAGTCTCCGCCCCGTCCGTGGCCCTTTTTTCTTCTGCGTTCCGTTGGCCACCGTGGGACCCAAGCTTGCTTCCTTACCCTCCATTTGCCGTGATCCAATTTTGCCGAGGTTTCATTATTCAGTGTTAAATGCACGTGGATTTTGGGCGGATCAGTTCCCTCGGAGACCCAAAGTGGCTTTTGGGGTGGGGTCTACTTTTCCGGGAAGGTTTGGGTTTGGGGGAAACCCCCCCTTGGGCGGGAACGCCCCGTGATTTGGGGGACCTACAGCCTTCCTGGGAAATTCCGCCCGCTTCGAGGACCCCGGCGCGTGCTTCCCCCCGCCGAACCCCTTTTGGGCCCTTTGCAGGGCGATTTTTTTGTGGGGGGCTATGGGTTAAATTTCCCGCCCCCTGGCTTGGAGCTCGCATGGAAAAAATCCCCCTCTGCGCTACCTTAAAAAAGGGCTGTCCAGCGGGTAAAAGACGCTTTGGCAGCAAGAGACCCCCCGCCCTCCCTGAACGAGTTAATTTTCTTGCCACCCCCATCGATAAAAGGGGTTCGCTGAGAGGCGGGGGAGCTTCGCCAAAAAAGAAGGGCTGTCGTCCTCGTCGGCGGTTCACCTGGCCCTGGTTCCATTTTCTCCAATTCCACCCCCTCAAACCGCAGAGGTGGAACGATGCAAGTGGACCGGGCCCCCTTAACAGAGCAAGAACTGAACCGTCGTGTACAAAAAGTATCCCTCTATTGGCCACCCCGGCCCCATTTCCCCGAAGTTGCCCCCGTCCCGCCCGGGAAACGCTCTCCCCTAGTCCCGTGGGAGAGGGGGGGTCCAGGTGCGTTTTCCCCTCCCACTTTTGTGATGCCGTGGAGGTGTTCTGTGCGGTCCTGCTTTTCCGGGAGTTTGCCTTTCCCTGGATTCGGGGTTCCCCGGGAATTTTTCCTTAGCCTCATGGTAACCCCCGGGGTCCCTCCTTTTGCCCGGTGGAGAAGCCGCTTGCTTTCTCCCGGGCGGGGGGAGCCCTCACTGACCCCATCCTTATAAAACCCCCGGGTGGTGTCTCGTTGGGGGGGCTCTACAAAAAGAGAAATTGGTTTCCACGTCCTGTCCCGGTTCCTGGGCGATCCCTTGGGGCTCCCCTGGCTGCAAACACGCCCCCGCTCGTTTGGAAAGACAGGGAAGTCCTGCGTTGGGGCCGGAATGCCAGAACCGATGCTTGGAGGTCCCACCCCCGGTGCCTACCACTTCTCCGCCCCCCCTGCAAGCCGTTCCCCGGGCCCGGGCCGGGGATCCAGGATTTTGGCAGTGTTCTCCGAGAAACGGTGAAAGCAAACCCCCACATCGTCCATATGACGCCCATAGACCCCTTCCCCGGAAAAAAGTCCTCCGGGGTCGGGTCTACCCTCTTCTGTGCCCGGATCAGGGCCATGTCGGCTTACATACAGGAGAATTTGGCAAAAGGATTTATACCCAATCCCCCCCTGCCCCCGGGGGTGGGTTCTTTTTCATCCAAAAAAAAGGGGTTTTTTTCGGCCGTTATAGATTAAAGGGGGCCCCAAACAAGATCACGGTGAAAAACCCCTACCCCTACCCCTGTACGGATTTTTGTCGTCTTCGGGGAGCAAAGGGGTTTTCCAAAATTGGGCCGCGCGGGGTGCCTATAACCCCGTCAAATTCGGAGGGGGACGAGTGGAAAAAAAGCCTTCAAAAACCCCCCACGGCCATTTCGGTATCTCGTAATGCCTTTTGGGCTATGCAAGCCCCGCCCCTATTCCAAATTTTGTCAATGACGTAACAGGATTGTGTACACCGGTCATAGTGATCTGGGCTATTCTGATTTTTTCTCCTGCGCACGACTCATCGGGTACAATACGCCAGGGGCCTGCGAAAGCCTGCGGAAACAATCGACTGATGCCAATGGGAAATGTCGGTTCCACCGGCCAGCCTTCCTTTCCCGGGGGCAAACCCCCCGACCGGGTCTGCAGATGGACCCACAAGCTGTCCCGATCCTGCAGTGGGCCCCCCCTGTCGGGCTTCGGGCGATTAAAGCTTTCCCGGGGGTTTGCCAAATATTACCCGGGAGTTTTTCCCCTTTTTCTTCGCTGGTGGCTCCATCGTGGGCCCTCACCCGGAAGAATGCCAAACCGAGATGTTGGTCCCGTCAGCTGGAGCATTCTTCCAAAGAAATCGGCGTTTTCTTCGGCTCCTTCCCGGTTCGTCCCGATCCCGGGTAGGCCCCTTTAGCCTGGAAATGGATGCCTCTTCCCGGGGCAGGGGGCGGTCCGACTCGAAGGGCCCTAAGGGAAGTGTTCTTGCGGTTTCTTCTCCAGGACCTTCTCGCCGGCGAAGAACTACACCATAGGAGACGAGAAAACCCGGCCATCAAATTGCCATAGAGGGTGGCGAATTTGCTGAGGGGGGGGTCCCCATTCGACGTCTTCAAGGACCCCCAAAATTTCGTCCCTCCCACGGCCCAGCTTTGAATCCTCGCCAGGCCAGGGGGCTCTATTTTCCCCTTTAAATTGGGTACACTTCCCCAGCCGGAAGAACGTCAAAGGGTGTGCCCCCCTTCCCGAGCCTCGACTCATGGGAAGAACCCGTGTCCCCACATATTGCTCCCGAACGGCCGATCCCGGGCTCCCGGGGGACCTTGGAGGGGACCAACAGGGGAAAAAACCAATTTTCCCGCGCCAGACGGGGAATTCTGGGGTGGGGGGCATAGTTTCTCTGGCTGGTAAACCCCCCTACGAAAGTCCCCGCCCTCAAACCCGGCCTACGGTGGCCACCCCGCCCCAACGCCAAAAACTTTTGTTCTCGCCTGGACACAGTCCCGGAAAAGGTTTCCTGCCATAGGCCCTCGGGCCCCTTAGTCCCTTCCATCCCAGGGCCCCATGGACACACACGGGTGGACTTCATTACGGACCTTCCGCCCTTTCAGGGAATTCTGTCATCTGGGTGGTCACGGATAGATTCCTAAAAAGTCCCCCTTCGGCCCCTCCCGGGTCTTTTCCCCCGGCCCTCAATGGCGGGACATTTTTCCACCAATTTTTCGTTCATGGATTACTATCGCAACGTGTTGACGGGGTGTCCAATTTGTCTCCCAAATTTTTGGGGGGCCCCTTTGTTTTTTTTGCTTAAAAGTTAAATTGGCTTTTTTTTCTGCTACCTCCCCCCAAAGAATGGTCAAAATAGAGGGTGAATAGTATTGGGCGAATACCTGCGCCATTTCGCGCCGGCCTCGGGGCAAAATGGGCGGTCTTCCGGGGTGAATTCTCCTACAACCACGGGACTCGATTCTACACGTTTCCCCTTCCCGGTGGTTACGGTCGTCACCCACGCCCCGCCCTCCCCTTGGGCTTTACTTCCCAGGGGTTTCCCCCGTGGACAACCAAGTATGGACTTTTAAAACCATTTGGCGGGAGACCCGATTTGCCCTTAACCCGGGGCCCTACCCCAAAAAAGACCCAGGCGACAAGGGAAGGGGGCCGCCGCCCCCCTTCCAGCCGGAGTAAGGGGGTGGTCTCTGCCCGACACGTACGCCTCAAGGTCCCCACTAAAATTGGGTCCACGATTTTTTGGGGGTTTTAGAGTGCTCCGTTAGATAAATCCAGTGTGCTACAACCTCCTCCCCCTTCTCTTAGGATTCCAACGCCTTCCAGCTCCTCCTTAAGCCCCCGGTCCTGAAAAGATTTCCCAGAGGAGCGTCTCCATCTCCTGGTGGAAATTCTGTGTCTTGAAATGAAAGGACACAGAATGAAGATTGTCAGGGGTGGCATTTTTCTTGTGATTGGAGGGGGTTTGGCCCGAAGAAGGTCCGGGAACCGGGAAACCATATCCCAACCCGGACTTATCCTAAGTTTCTTCAGCCCAAAAAGAGGGGGAGACCTAAGGGGGGGGGGGGGGTCTGTCCGGCCTGCGCCGCTCCCTGGGGGGGGCCCCGGGCGAATCCGGGTCCCCCCCTCCCCCGGGGGCCCGGTGCCGCCGGGGTGGCCGCGGGACGAGCGGGGGTCGGGGCTGCCGTGGACTTACCGACCCCCGTCCTGTGCCGCCCCCCGCCTCTGCCCCGGCCCGGGGCGCGTCCCTTTTCCTAAGGGGCGCGTCGCTCGTTCCCGGGGATTTTGAGGGCCAGCGCCCCCGTTATTGGCTAATTGCCCGGCGCTTCCCCCTACTTAAGGTTACGTCCCAAATCAAATCTTGTGGGGTTTGTTTTCCCCCGTGCCCCTGGAAAGGTTTCCCAAAAGCATATCTCGCCCTTTCCCTGTCCAGACCCTCGCAATTTCTAACCGAAAACCCCGCCGCCCCGCCCCGACCTTCCTGCCTGTCTACGACCACGAACCCCTGCCGCCTGCCCGCCTTCTGCATCCCCCCACCCGACTCTCGGACTACGATTCTGTACCCCGCTGCACCCGGCCGCCCTAGCAAGCAAGTCACGTCAGGGGGGACGACCTGGACCCACGCCCCAGCAAGTCCCTCCCCTTTGCGGGGGCCCTTGGTGAAAACCGGGGGCTACTTAGATTCCGTTCCTGGCTGGCTTTAATCCATGCTTGCGGTGGTCCCGTGGATCCCACTACCCCCGTTTCAGCTGCTCTGCCCGGAAGAAGAATTCTCCAAAAAAAAAATAAAAAGCCGATTAAGTTTACAAAAGCACAGGAACCAAAAACCTATATTTCTGGAGTACCCTGTAGCTATGAAACTAAAATTTAAATGTTTTTGGGCCTAATGCCATCGTTTCATTTGGGGGAAAAGGGAGAAGCTTGGAAGCCAAAACACCCTCCCAACCCGTGAAAAACGGGGGGGGGCAGCTCATTTTGGGGTTGTTTTTGCTGGGGGAAAAAGGGCACTTACAAAAATAGATGGCACATAGGGAAAAAAGATTATTGGCAATAGAAGCAAAATCTCAAGAAATAACCCAGGAAATTAAAACTTTGGTGGAAAGGGTCATTTGGACAATGACCCGAAGTACTGCAAAAATGGTTACAAGTGGGTTAAGGAAACCAAGTCAAATTTTTTAGCGGCCATCACAAAACCCTGACTCAATCCCATTGAAAAAATTTTTTTGGCAAAGCGAAAAGGCCGGTAGCAGAAGACGACCCCCAAAATGGGCCAGTTCACCCGTTTGTCAGGAGGGGAAGGGGGCAAAAATTCCACCAACATGTGAGAAGTTGTGGGGTCCAAAAAAATTTTACCCCAATCCTACAGTTTAAAGCAAAGCACCCAAAAATAATGAAATGTATGGAAACTTCTGACTTTTCAGAATAATAAAATGCCTTAAAAAAAACTCTCTTTATTATTCCATTGGCAAATAGAAATTTTTTGGGTTTCCTAATTGACCTAAAACGGGGAAGGTTTATTTGATTTCATGTCAGAGGAAAACCTGCAGATGGGGCTTTATATATAGTGGAAGGAAACTTCTGGTTGTGACTGTACTTAGAGACAGCAGTTTGTGCCCCAGAGCAGCTCCTCCTACTGTCAACTCAACTGAGAAGATGCTATTTTTACCCAATATGAAAATGACATAGGAGAAGCAACTGCAATCTATTCTTCCTTAGGAAAACAATTACTGAGTTTCCCCATTCCTAATAGAAACGGAAACTTTAAGGTCATTATAAAAAACAATGAGACAAGAGGCCTGAAGACCTCTCCACTGCCTGAGGTTACGCCCACACAGGAGTAAAGTATACTCGTTGGCTTCTCATCAGATTCCGTTGAGCGGAGTATTTATGTGGATTTTAGGTAGTTTTTTTTTTTTTTGCTGGATTTAGACCAATTCCTCTCTATGGAGTTTTGGACACAGACCCGATATACAATTTTTTGTCCGCGCTTTGTGACGTAGAATTTGGCGGAAGACTGAACCTGTTCACAAATTTTTTTACTCTTTAAAACCGGGTGCCAGGTATGAATCCTGCGCGGCAGGATGCGGGCAGACTTTTGCTTCTGCTTATTACTCACCTCCCCACACTCCTGCTTCCTAGTGCATCTCTGGTTACCCGCTCCCCGCTCAGTGAAATTTAAAGGGCCAGCATGCCTGTAATTGGCTAATTGCCGGGCACTGACCGACTTCCTGCACTCCCTGCCAGATCTCTTGTTTTTTTTTGTTTTTTTTTTAAAACAATAATTTTATTGAGAAGAAAATTCAATACAAAATCTTCTCCATTTTTCAAAATAATATAAAAAACAGCAAATTTATAACCGAGAAAAACATTGTCGCAAAACAATTTGTAAATTGTCATCTTAAACTTCCCCTATATCGCCATTAGGGTTCCTACTGTCCCGAAAATTTACCCCCCCATTTGGGAGTCCCAAAACTAAGGACCCACCAAGCCCTCCCTTATCAGGTATCACTCCATCTTAACCTACCAAGATCCCGCATTTTTTTCCCGAGGTAATTGTGAGGGAGCGGAAATGAAACAGGCCCCAGTATCCTATCTACAAAAGTTTTGTAAAAAAATCTTTCCCTTTTTGAAAACACTTTTTGTAGGGGCTCTTGTTCTCTCCGCCTTATCCTATAATCATCATAAATTTCGAATCACATTTCCGTTCCCCCCTGTTGGGACACTTGCCTTCAGCCAATGACGTAGGATACATTTCTTCGCTACCATTAGCATAATCTGAACCCCCCTATTATTTACTAACCCCTGTTCTTCTCCCCTCCCAGGAACCACAGCAGGGAGATGATGAAAAATAGTGCTCATCGGGTCATGGCACCCCCACATCCCATACCCCTTTATAGCTGCAATACATCCCCCAAACATCTTTAACTTTGGGCATGCCATATTCCCATTGAAGAAAATCACTTTTTGTAATTTTGCATTTGGGGCACTCCCTCAAAAAGTCAGCAGGTCATTTCCTGTACGGAAACGAAGCATGGTTTTTCTTGTGAGCCAATCGAAAGATCTTTTTCCCCCCAGTTTTCATTAATAATAACACCCCGACCTTTTCCCGCCCTTTTTGTTTTTTGGGGCCCGTCTCAGTCACCCCCGACTCTTTCCCCCCGAAACAGGGTTTTTTTAGTTTGGGGGACCCCTTTCGCTAACTTTTTTTTAAAAAACTAGAGAGGGAATCCAGTTTGGGTTTGGTTTTCCCTTAGGATATCAAATGGGCCTGGGTTTCTGCCGCTGCTAGGTTAGTTACCTTTTTTACAAAAGCCGTAGTGCCAGAACGGAAATTCCCGTCCTCAAAACCATATTTATCTTTTAATTCTTCCAAAGTCAAAAATCTGTTAGCGCCATTAACAGATCCCCCATTGTAGCAGATCTATTG